>JAOWBR010190961.1:0-10107 GCA_028571145.1 Dionaea muscipula | reverse complement strand
GTCTTATTTGAACCGCTTTAACAAATTAAGAAAATTGACTATAACATTATATAATTTTTATTTAACATATTATTAAAAAAAATAACTTTTATTAAAAATATTAATATTACAAAAAAAATATTACTCTGATCATATCTTTCTCTTTATCTTTTAATCTTTATCAAATCTTTTAATATCTTTTATTAATAACCTATATCTTATTATTATTAATAGGGTTTAGAAAATTAGGGATCCGACGGCCGATATCGTTTCCCTCTCTTTTTTCTCATCCGACAACTAAAAATATCTAGAGATATTTTATGAATGAAAATTCAAACATCGCCCTTCCTTGTAATATTAATATATATACCACTTCAAAAAAATAAAAAATAAAAAATGCTTGATTCGATGATCTTGATTAGCAGATGTGTTTATCCCTTGTTCATTGAGAGGCCTAGAGCTGTTGGGTGACACCTTGCTTTTGATCGTAATATTTGGAGTCTTTTGTTCTTTGCAAATCAGATGATCGTGGATATGACTTGAAGCCTTTTGAAGACTGCGCACAGACCTCTGCAACATCTTTCAGAACGGTCTTTATCCACTAGGTAATAGCATGGGTTGACTTCTTTGATGGTTCTTGGTCAAACACTTCCGGATCTTCCTAAGCTGATTATATATACCAGATGCACTACCAAGGAGATGTACACGTGATCTTATACTCAAGCCAAAGAAGCCCTCCATTGCTGTTGAATTATCTCGAGCTCTAAAACGTTTGAAGTTGTGGTTTCACAAGTGTTAGCTAAGGAAAATCTCTTTGTTATCCAAAACAAATCAAGAGAGTATGAGCACTATGAGTGTGGTAAACAGCTTGTCATGAGTTTGTATTCTTAGTAAGCTGCTAAGGGGTTAGTTAAATACGAAAGAGTGAGCAACACCTGTAGCCCGGAAAATGGTCACATCTCTTATACATAATCACATTGCCAGCGTTTTATTTTTTCAAACGTCAGTATATTCCTTTTTACGACGTTTTAATTCTACAAATGCCCGGAAAATGGTCACATCTCTTGTTGGGGGTTTTAATTTTTGCAAACGTCCGGATATTAGTCAAAACTGATGTTTTAATTCTTGAATTGCCTTAATAATGAGAGAAAATAAAATCAGTCATGAGTTGTGTTTATCTTTCTGTGTAATAAATCTCATCCGCTCATTGTGTTTATCTTTGTGTGTAATAAATCTCAATTGTGATTTGTCGGAAGATTAAACCACAAACACGGAGAACAATGCAACTCACATCTGTTCATGTACCCCTATCCATGGAGGCTCAAGCAAAGTTTCGTTTACTTATGTTTTCTCATATGAATCTTTTGTCTTCAACTATTGGGGATCCTATTTCTATACCAACCTAAGATATGCTTTTATAAAGCGACAACATAACATCTATAAACGGATAAAAAGAGAATATTTTTTTTTTTTGAAAATCTGACAACTATAAATCGGATAAAACCTGAAAAATATAGAACATGTAGATGCACAATCTATACAAAGTCTCCAAGTATAGAACATTTACAAACTTCTCTAACATGAGTACATTTGTATCCCAAATCATAACAAACATGAGTACATTTGTATCCCAAATCTGCAATCAACATCTATCTGTCGCCACCAAACAGTGGCCATCACAGACACAACAGCCTTGGTGCCGCCCATTGCTGCAATCTGACTTCATCAACAACGTCTAAATCTACAAAGAGTTGATCAGGTTCAATTGTTCAATTTCTTAACAGGTTTAGGTTCAAGTATACTTAGGACAAAAAACTTAGCAAAGGTTATACTATCCTCTTAGTATCGAGGAGCAAAAGCAAAGATTATACTAATCATCTCTTAGTATACTAATCTCTTGTTATATAGATATGATGTCCATAGTTAGGCTATTTGTTTTATCTATGAAAACAGAGGGATATATATGTACCATTGTGTTTGTTCTTGCAGGTTTAAGATGTTCTCTCTCACTGATGCTTCTGGTTGAAGAACTGCTTTGGTGGCTCTGAGAAACCGCCTATATCTGATTCCATTAGGCTACTTGGCTTATGAGTGTAAGTTGCATTTTAAAATTTCTGATACTATTATTACTTGTGTTGTTACCTTGGAGTCTTGGCTAGTAGTTCCCTTGCGATCGCCAAAATCTGGTTCTGGAGGAGGGATACAAAAGAGGTTCGTATGTACCTCCTCGAGATTAGGTCTCATCGAGAGCCATAAGGTAAGAAAAGCTCTATTAAAACTAAGATTACACGTCAACTCCTAAGTTACGGCTAAGATGCTAAGATAAAGGGAGAAATTTGTTCTTGATTCATTTGGATTGTTCTCCTTACAATGAAGCTCTTATTCGGATATTTATACTAATACATAAACGGTTACACCACTTTCCTACATCTTCAAACATGGACCTTTACTAATCTGTAACCGCTCAACTTGCTACCACTTCCTTCAACTACTAGACACGCGTGTAGATCGTGGCTCCAACTATTCAACTTCCATGAACGTGCATGCCCACCAGCCTTAGTTTCCTCATTGTCTACTAGCTAGCAAATATAAGGTAAAAAATATTACAAACATAAGGGAAATGAACGTGCCCACTAGCTGCCTTGGACGAAGGCCGAGTATGCCTTGGACGAAGGCCATACCCTTGAGCGAAGTGCTTCAGGCTTCGACCAAGTAGTGGGCGTCGGGCTGCGCCCGTCGTGGTGAAGGCAAAACATGCTCGTCAACAATACCCCCTACTATGATGTATTAATGAACGGGCGTCATTAATACACCGTACTCAAATCGGAGGAAAGCCTTTGTCGGACACTGTACTCGCCCAGAAAGCTATTATTGAAAAGTTTGTTGGCTTTCTGCAATGCCCATAGAGGAAGGTCATTTTTGGCACCATTAGCCCGAAATACTTTTTCCTTCTAGTCGTTCCAATTGGTGAACAATTCTTTCATTTTTGTTTTGTTACGTGGCCGAAACAATTCGCCAAAACAATTTCACAAATTTGTTTGTTACAGCCATATTCGTGTTGTGGCCGAAATAACTTTTTTTTGTGTTTTTTAGCCTTTTTTTTTCTTTGGTCGATAGACCATCTTTGGCCAAAGGCCATCTCTCCCTCTCTCCCTCCCTCTCTCTCTCTCTCTCTCTCTCTCTCTCTCTCTCTCTCTCTCTCTAATTTGCAATAAGCCACGGTCATCACCAGGAATATCCCCACCATTAATAGTAAGAGACATATATATGATGATAATATCATATCATTCATTTATATCTACTAGTTGCGGGCCATGACTTGAGCATGACAATCCTTGGCAAAGCAACGCCTAAGCTTGGACGCATAGAAATATTCATTCATCATCAGGGCACTCATCGCCCAAGCTTCGTCCAACATCTACTCACCCAAGCAGTCAAGTGTTGTCCAAAGCGACCATTCAAAAGTAAACCGTCCAACCTACACCAATGCCCAAGGTAGTGGCGGACTCCTTAACGTCTAAGGAAACAACAACAGTGTATCAACAACTCTTCAGTCCACCAAACGCCCAGGCCTTCATCGCTCAAGGCTCAATGCAGCAAAGCAATCACCACCCATCGTCCAAGGCTCAACTCTTCTTTTTATTTTATGTTTCCTTTGGCCAAAAATCCTTTTACTCGGCCATTTTGTAATCCCCTTGTTTTTCGCTCGGTTGTTACCTCAAAGTTATGGCTAGTAGTGCCCCTACGATCATCAGAATTTGGTTTCAGAGGAGAGATCCACCCTTGGCCTTGTAATAAAAGAGGTTTGTATGTACCTCTTCGAGATCGGGTATCGACGAGAGCCATAAGGCAGGAGAAGCTAGATTAAAACTATGATTAAACTACTCCTAATTGCGGGTAAAAGAGGAAATCAGATAAAAGTACGAATAAAAGCAAAGATAAATGTAGAAGTATGTTCTTGATTCAGTTGGACTGTATTGATACAGAAATTTGGATCTTATTTATAATAGCTCAAGAGAAGTTACACAATACCCACTACTAATATTAACTACCTACTACATACGCAACTGCTATGCTCCATAAGCCCGTCAACTACTCCTGTTGGAACTTGTTAGTGTAGATGAGTAAAGCAACTAGCTCAAGAGGGGGGGGGGGGTTAATTGAGCCTGTTATCATCAATTTTTGACCGAGGTGACGTGGACGCGTCCTAAGAGCCACTAGGGTGTCATCTCGTGATCTGAAACATCTTTGCGACCCGGACACTTTCACGATCCGGGTACCTTTGCGAGATGGAACCTTTTGGCTGACGAATCCTTTCGCCTGACGGATCCGTTCGTATGAAGGAAACTTTCTCCTGACGGAACCTTTCGCCTGACGGATCCTTTCGCCTGACGGGATCCGTTCATCTGACGGAACCTTTCTCCTGATGGAATCTTTCGCCTGACGGATCCTTTCGCCTGACGGATCCTTTTGCAACGCGGAACCTCTACGGGTGCACCTGTACGCCTACTACACATATAGCAACTCCATGTTAGAGGGCCCCAATGTAGAACCTCGGGAAGACCCCTCCGACGCTCAAGTCAGATATTTTCCAACGGATAGATTCTGAATGCAAGAGCATGAGAGTTTTTAAAGTTCAGAGATTGTACCTGAATGGAGAGCCTAGGGCCCTATTTATAGAGTTCGGAGGAGGGGCTCGTGAATTTATCACTTCGCCCTCGATACTTCTTAAGGAACATTCTGAAACTTTCCCAAAATGCCCCTGGGCTCGGCCCGTTTTCTTGTGCTTGGGCTGGGCTATCACCCGACCCAATTAAGCACGACATCCTCCCGTCTTGAAGAACTCACTCGGCAAGGCCTCAGCGAGGAGCACAACCTCTCGGAACGCATACCCGTGGGAATCCTGACGACCTCACGGACACCTTGGAATAAACATCATCAAACTTGGAACGGGTGACGCGTGGAGGACCACTACGAGAGTTGCCCGGTCACGTGGACCGGGCTCGGAGCGACCTCGAGCACCCAAGGTAGCTGGTCGGTCTAAGTGACCGGACAGGACCTGCTTCCCGGTCTTGCATGGCCATGTTAGACCATGCTCGGCGTGTCCAGCGGGCTGCGGGGCTTGGTCCTTGTCCGGCCATGGAACCCGTTGCTCGCCATGATCGATGGTGAAGAGAGGAGAATGACCGTCCATGGCGTCGATCACCATGACCTCGCTTATCGGTGAGCTCGTCGGCTGGAGATAGATCACGAGGTGGAGCGCCAGACCGTCCGCGATGATCTCCATGCCGCTGGCCAGTCTTGACCAGCCATGGAGACCTCTTCACGAAGCTGCCGGCGGCCATGAGGTCCCCACCGTGAAACTGGCCGGTCCTATGACCAACCTTAGGTGTTGTCGAGCAGCTCCCCACCTCGCCACCCATGGAGGAAAAGTGATGGTCGATGTTCTTGATCGATCATGCACGGAGTTAGTCGACAACTAACCGAACGAGATCGCAATGCAGCACGTGTACTGCCTTCGTTGGTAGTAATAAAAGATTATCGAACCACAAGGAATTATCCGTAACAATGTCTGACAAATCCGTGAACTCAATTCAGTGAAGAGATCAATTAAAAGTGATTTGTGCAAGGAAAAGTAAACGCTGGAATTTAAATGGCAGTAAAGTAAATGCGATTCTCAAGTGCAATTCCCCCACGACCAGGGCCACTCAACAACCAACTCAAGTACTATGAGTCAGGCAGTGAGGCAGGATTCGATCCTTAAGATCGCCAACCGACTTCCTCAGAATTAACCTGGAAGTGATCGGATGTTATCCACGGCTAGGAAGGGATACGTTTGCAGTGCTTCCAAGAGAATGGAAAAGTAGATAAAAAGCAGTAAAGTGCGATGAATGTAAAAACTTGTATTAAAAATGGGTTGCGAACACAAAGGTTCAAAGACAATCAAAGGATTGTTTACACACTCTGATCCACTCTGTCACAATGGTTTTGACGAGTATGGATCGACTCCTACTAAAACAGCCTCTACCACTCTGTTCACTTTTCTCTCACTAGTGTCTTGGCAAGTGTGTAGATTCGAGTACTCGTGCGGGAGTTCGATAAGTATGAGCACTGCAGCTTGATCGCTATTTATAGCCTTCTAAGGAGGTGGAATTGCGTCTACATTCATCCTCATCCCCTGAGAAATTCGTGCATCAGCTCCACCAGAAGATCCCTCGAGAGTAGCCTTGAAAAGTGGAGGAAATCTTGGAGAATCTGGAACTGAGATGCAACAGCTTGGCCAGGTCAGCGAGGCGGGGCGACAAGTACTGTGGCGTCAACCCTTCGTGGCGTCAAGCTAAAATAAGCCTTGTCATGATCTCTCAGTAGCTGAATATCACCATGGCGTCAAGGTCTTCTATCTTGAGAAGGACGTATCCAACATCAGATAGGGCACCATAGATCATCTTCTAAGCTTCAAATAAAACCTTTGATCAATCGAGACTTCATGTGTGAATCATGGATGAGGAGATAGAGGCAATTGTCGCCACCGGTATAAAGATGGGTACCAGCGCTATTGAGTCAGAGGCGACAGGTCTTCCTCCAAGGAGTATAAGGGATCCGATGGATGATTTGACCCCATGGACAGCTTCAATGGATCAAATGAACATGATTAGAACTCGGATCATCATCGTTGAATTCTTGGTTTGCAAGTTAGGATGATGTGGCGCCACGGCTTGGTGAGACCGATCAGCACCGTGGCGTCAGGTTCCTTTCCAGAGCATCTCCATTGTTGAATGATAGTTATGGCCTCATAGAATGTATTCTTGGGTGGCATAGAGGCCATTGGTGCTGGAGATGACAAGTTTGAGTTGTTGAATCTTGAGTTATAGGTAACTGCCGCCATGCTTTAGTAAGGCTTGATAGCTTCAGGGCGTTAGTTGATCAGATAGAGAGATTTAGAACTCCTCTGGACTTCATACTTCATGGGCCATCTTGGAAGGTTATATAAGACATATTGGAAGTCTTGTCTTCAGGATCAACCTTCTAGAAAGTGGATGGCGCCATGTCCTAACTTAAGCTGCTTTTCCACCCTTTGCTCTAGTGATGACGTCGTCTTGCCTAGATTCCTCAAAATGTTGTAAATCCTGAGAAATACTAGAAAAGAGGCATAGATCACACCAAAATGAGATAAAACATGGGACTTTAACATAAGTAAAAGGTAAGGTAATGTAGCAATTTCACGGCTACATCAACCACTAGTAAGGTTTGCTACCCTGGGCTAGTGATGCGTCAGATGGGATATTTTCAGATGATTCCTACTTGTCCACATGGTTACAGAACCATGAGGGACCTAACTCACGAAGAGATAGGCACAATCGCTCAAGCTTGGAGGGGTGACTGTCGAATGAAGCATCGGTTTCTCTCACAAGGTGGCTTGATGGTCTCTACTAAGTACATGGGTTGGTGCGCGAATCAGTCTATCCACCGCTACATCCCTCCATATGCAGAGGGACTTGGCTTCTACCTACCAGAGGCACAATTGGAGCGGCCTGCTGGGGATGAGGGAGATGATTAATGGTGAATCAAAAATCCGGATCTTTTACCAGTGTGGGTTTATGTTGGTAGTTTTGTATGTATGTGTATGGGTTTGGAACCCTAATAAGCATATGTTTGTTAAGCATGTTGTGCTTTGGTTTGTGTTTAGGCTGTTTTGCTATGTGACTTGTAAGATAAAGGAGGCATTGTATAAGCTCTCATGGTGAATGTGTTTAGGCTATTTGGCCATGTGATTTGTAGAATAAAAGGGACATTTTGAGTGTTACCTGTTATTAATGCTCGTTCCTACTCGAGTTACTTCACAATGTGCATGTAAGAAACTCTAACATAATGCCATCATATTCGCTATTATGCCCTTATTTTTGCCTAGGCCTCCCGTGAGGGTTTTCGACCTAGAAGGCCTACTTGCCATTGTTTTTTTGCCTGAACCCACTTTTTTCTTGGGTCAATAGAGCTTCTTTTTGAGCAATTGTTCACACACTATCCTTTTTTCTAGGTCGCCCTTTGCGGGTTTTTGACCTAACTTCTCTATGGACTTAAGATGAGCACTCAGGTGAGAATAGGGTTAGTTTGTGTTTGTGACCGTGCTATGATGGCTTCCTACATATCCAAGATGGAATCAGGTCATGACGTAGTTCAGGATGCAAAAAGAGAGTGGATTTTTGTGGTTTTCTGGTTGTTTTGTGGTGACGAGGAATTTTCTGGTAAAAATGGGGCATTTTGTATTTCAAAAGAAAGGGGCATTTCTTGTGGTTGCAGGAGACATTTTCTGGCAAACATGGTACTTCGTGATTTGAAAAGAGAGGAGCATTATGTCTGATAAAGAGACATTCCTTGATGGAAGGGTAGTCTGAAATGATGGGGCGTCACTTGATTGGAAAGGAGGGGGGTATTTTGAAATGGTAGAGGCATTTTGAGATAGGGCATTCTTTAGTGTGAGAGTTAGGCATGGAATTTCTTGAGCTGGTCAAGGTTGGTTAGGCCATGGAGCTCTTGGCCATTGTCGTCAAGCAATATGACCACGCCACCAGGACTGATTTCCTTAACGACATACGGACCATACCAATTAGGAGTGAACTTCCCGCGAAGATCATGGACGGGTTCTCGGTTCTTCTTGAGGACTAAATCGCCTTCGTGGGGATCCCTGTCTTTTACTTTCTTATTAAATGCACGGGCTACGCGTCGTAGATAGCATTGGATGTGGTAAAGTTCCTGAAGCCCCTTTTCCTCTAGGAGCCGTAGCTGATCATATCTGGCTTGAAGTCATTCTGCCTCTAGGACTTGAGCTTCTGTGAGCACTCTGATGGACTGCACTTCTAACTCTACTGGTTAGACTGCTTCCATGCCATAAACTAGTGAGTAGGGAGTAGCCTGTGTTGGTATTCTGATAGATGTTCTGTATCCCCAGAGGGCAAAGGGTAGCTTGGAGGACCAATCTCGGTGAGTCTGAATGGTTTTGGCTAAGATAGCCCTGATGGTTTTATTGGCGGCTTCAACTGCACCATTTGTCTGTGGACTGTAAGGGGAGAACTTGTGGTGAGTGATCCCATAATTCTGGAGTATTGAGGCCATGTCGCCCTTGAACCGAGTTCCGTTGTCACTGATCAAGTCTCTTAGGAGACCATAGCGGCAGATGATATTCTCTTCGAAAAACTGAGTAACATACTTTACCCCTTGCTTGGAGAAGGATCTAGCTTCCACAGACCTTGTGAAGTAGTCAATGGCGACCAGAATGTACTGATAATTGTTGGAGGCCGGAGGATGAATCTATTCGATGATGTCGATTCCCCAAGTGTCGAAGGGCCATGGAGAAGACATGAAGCAGAGAGACTTAGCTGGCTGCTTTCTAAGGTTCCCGTGTTCTTGACACTTTCTGCACTTTCTGACCCAAGTGATGTAGTCATGTTCCATGGTACTCCAGTAGTAACCAAGGCGGCCATTCTTCCGGGCGAGAGACTTTCTGTTTGTATGAGAACCGCAAACTCCTACGTGAACTTGGGAGGCGATCTTAAGGCCTTGTTCTTGAGTGATACAGAAGCAGAGGACTCCAAATGAGTCGTTTCGGTAGAGAGTATCTCCGCAGAGCGTGTAGTTCTGTGCTAGCCTGCGTAGAGTGGTTCTATCTTTTTTACTAGCCTCATCAGGATAAATTCCTTATTAGAGTAGGTTTTTGATGTCGTAATACCACGGGAGTCCATCTTGGGGTTCATCTTGCGTTTCAATGAAGGCGCACATGTAGATTGGTTTTGATAGTGATTGAATTAAGATTGGCTGGACCAATACACCGCTCGAAAATTCTGCATAAGAATCCAGGACTGCCAATGCATCACGAACTTATTCTTATGACGAGGTATGTGATAGAAGTGAATCTCCTCAAAACGGGTTGCAAGGCCTTCGAGGTAACCTCTGTATATGAAAGGTTTGTCCCACTCGTTTGTTCTCCAACCACCCACCATTTGCAAGATGAGTAGGTTTGAATCTCCAAAAACGTCTATCCTCTGAACCTGAAGCTCCAGTGCCGCCTTAAGTCCAAAGATGCAGGCCTCATACTCTGCTGCATTGTTTGTGAGTGAATAATTGAGTTTGACC
>JAOWBR010190951.1:0-10108 GCA_028571145.1 Dionaea muscipula | reverse complement strand
ATTATTTATATGTTTTAATTTATGAATTTTTAGCATTTTGACATTTAATTGTGATTTTAAATTTAGTGTTAATAATTATTTAGTTTATAATACAGGATATCTATTTCCCATCTGAAGACAAAGAAACAGAAAAAAATTATCCAGATATGAGCCATTATTTCCAGACAGATGAGATATTTCAAACTCATGCAGAAATGGAGTAATGAGTGAGAACAATCGGGGTAGAACACAAGATGTGATTTACAATTGAACATACCAAGAGATCATGATTTAGAAAAGGAAAAAGTCGGATATACTTTAGCTGTGAGAGGAGCGGTTCTTATAAATATACCGGCACCGTCGAGGAAGACCGACGAAAGAAGACGGATACAAAAAAAAAGTAATGTCCGTTTGGGATTGTAGGAGTGGAATAGAAGGACAATAAGTGGACGGTGACAGTGAATGCGGACAAAGGCCGACACAATCATCCAGTCGGTGTTTACGACCAATGGCATGGATCGTCTGCAAAGTTAAACAAAGAAGAGTTGGCAAAGGTGGCATAGATGAGCAGTAGTAACATAAAAACAAAACAGATCCTACAGCAACTGAAGATGAATAATCCGGATAATGTCAGCACGGGAAGACACGTGGAGAATGCGCTGCAGAAAATCAAAAGAGAAAAAATGAAAAACCTGACGCTGATCCAATACTTTTTGAGGATGCTAAAGGATCATGATTACTACTGGTACACGAGGAAGGAGTTCGGGACGAACTTATTAGGTGATGTATTCTTTGTACACCCGAAGGCTACGGATCTGCTACGCTTATTCAGTTATGTTTTGGTGATGGATACCACGTACAAGACAAATCAGTTTAATTTACCATTATTAGAGTCGTTGGAGTCACACCGATGGGCCAGAATTTTCACGTGGCTTTCGCATTCATCAAGAACGAGAAGAAGAATCTTTTGTATGAGTACTGGAGAAAGTGAATACACTCTTTGAAAATCATGCAGTGCCGGGAGTGATCGTGATTGACAGAGACTAGGCATTGATGAATGCAGTGCATGAAGTCTTCCCAGACTCTTCGCATTTTCTATGTAGAACACACATTGCCAAGGATGTAAAGAAGCACCTTGTTGATCTGACAAAGTCGAAGGTGTATTCTAAAGGCTTCGGGCATAGATGGAAGATGGTGGTAGACTCGCTGACCGAGGAAGAATTTCGGATGAACTTGGCGCAACTGGAATATGCTTAGAGGAATGCCCCAGCTCTGTTAGTCTATCTGAGGACGACATGGCTGGAGCCGCACAAGTAAAGATTCGTGGTGGTCTGGACAAAACATGTCCTCCATTTTGGTGCAGAGACGACAAACAGGTAATATATATTTGCATAATTATATCATATATTTACACATGCATCTTGTTTTACCGGATCGCTTAGCACACTTTGCTTGTGATATGTAATAGGGTTAAGAGTGCATACTCGCAGCTAAAAAGGTGGTTGGGGACATCTACCAGAAGTTTTCATACTATGTTCCCTCAAATACATGAGTTGGTTGAGTTGCAGCTGAATTAGATCAAGGCTGAGATGGAGAAGTCGCGAACAGTCGACCTTCATGCGACGATGTTCCAGTTGTTCTGTTGTCTGAAGGGTCGAGTATACCGCAGAGCCATTCGGCTGATAGATGAGGAGTGGCAGGGCCAGTATGAGGTTGAGACAGATGCCGACAGGTGTGGATGAGCGATGAGGACGAGCTTCGGTCTGCCCTATGCGCACGAGATGTGTAAGCTGATAGCCAACTACAAGGCGATAGATCCACTTGATGTGCATGTATACCGGCGGACCCTTCATATGGTCGGAGACGAGACACAGGACTGTGCGTGTGAGGATCCTCGTAGAGCGACTGCGGATGATCTGATCGATGAGGTGGTTGTAGAGATCAGACGACAGCCAAAGAGGCGGAAGGCGATGTATGCCCACATGATGCATGAGTTGCTTCATCCCGAGAGTACTGAGCTTGAGGAGCCCATCGTTCGATGACATTAAGGTCGATCGAAACAGAGCTTGACGAAGAGAGATCCGTCTGGTTGGGAATATTCTGACAAGATGTACCCTAGCGGTGAGGATTCTGCGTTGCTTACCAGATCCATGAGCACTTCTTCAGGCCGAGGACGTGGACGATAGGGTGACCGACGTGTTTCATTCGGTTGTGTGGAGGAGGCACTGCTAAAGGGTCTGGTTTTAGTCTGCCCTGCGGATGAGAGACGGCTTTGATTGAGCTCGACGGATGGATCGCAGCATAGCACGGGCACTTCATTTCCGTTTTTCGCTGACATGCCGCCAGAGGTTTTGCCACACATCAGAGGCTTCGTGGATGTCAAGGGGGACGGGAACTGTGGGTTCAGAGTCATTGCTCTATGCGAGTACGACGATCAGGAGTTGTTGCATCAGGTGAGACCTAGTTTGATTATATGTCTGTATTATCTGTCTGTATCATATATGTCAGTATTATATGTCTTGTGGCTTCAGGTGAGACTCGATTTGATAGAGGAGATGAGGAACAATGAAGAGCTCTACGTTCGCGGGCTACTGGTGCAGGAGTACTACGATAGGGATCTCCGTATACTAGATTGGCATCAGTCTCCTGCTTCATGGGAACATTGGATGAGTACTCTCGAGTTGGGCGTCGTCGTCTCTACACTGTACCAGAAAATCGTGGTCAGCTTCACGCGATCGGGGTCCTTTACGATCTTACAGTTCGAGAGTAGGCTTGGGGGTCAGCCACAATCCAGGCGGATTGACATTGGTTTCTTGCAGAGCATGTCCCACTTTATATCGCTGCGCCTTGACGATACAGTCCTACTACCTCGACTGTTGCAGACATGATTGATATGATCCTGACTGGCTCGCTCTCGGATGACGACGGTCCATTACCGATCCCCACCGTTCTAGTGACTCGGGTGCGTGCTAAGGTGATTCAAGATTCTTATGTCAGATTGGTGCGTCGCACATTAACCAAACCGTGGAAGCTTGGAGACAAACCCGGAAGCTTTTGGAACGTTAGTAAAGTTACCACAGAGGGAGACGGACGAACGCGGAGCGAAACGGAGACAAACGAATGCAAGGAGCCCATTTCTGGGTTGGGCACGGCCAAGGAGCCCGGGGTATGCTGACAAGCACGCCCGTGCTTTAATTCAGGATTTTTGTCCAAAAGGACAGTATCGCACACGACTGGGCCATGTTCTCAAGCCCGCCCGTGCCAGTGCCCACGACCGGGCCGTGTTACTGCACACACCCGTGTACGAACCCTGTGGACCAGCGTGCTTTTTATGTCGAACACGGGCGTGTCACTGTTGGATACGGCCGTGTCGACCCCTTGTTGAGTTGGACGCGTTATTTTTCGCGAGTATTTATTTCCTTTTTGATTTCTTTGACTTTGTGGGATATTTATAGGCTTGTAAAACCCCATGGACGAACCAACCACTTTGATAATCATAATATGGGAGTTTATTCTCTTTTTTGAGTTCCCTCGAAAGCTACGATCTTTTCGGTGGATTCCGTCAAGATCACCCGGCTTATCATCCGGCCTTCCGCATCCGGATTGTGGCGCCTTTGATTCCTTTGGTTCGCAATCGCTTGATTTGTTTTTGTCACGGACAAGTTCCCGTTGGTTCACGCAAGATAGAGTCGCTGGGTCAAGGATCCATCCGAGTCATTGAAGCAACGGTCCGAGTTATCACTATGAGCGGGTCCCGTCGCAGGTCGACTCGGTTCGCGCGTCAGTTGGTATCAGTGCCTAACTTCAATCAGGCTCGTCTATCTTTCCTTTTAGTTTCAATTCCTATTCTTTAAAATTCGTGTCTGCGTCTTTGTCTTCTTGATTTTCTCTTAATTGCCGTTGTCTAGAGTCGTCAAAAAAAATCTGATCTTGAATTTAGGTTTTGCCTAGATTCATCGTCAAAAAAAAAATAAAAATCAAATCTTTTCCCTTTTTGTCGCGTTTTCATTGTCGTCATCTTTATTTGCCGTCTTAGCATAAAAAAAAATATATCATCTTCATTGGATCTTGATTTTAGGGATTTGATTCTTTGTGCCAAAAAAAAAAAAGAAAAAAAAGAAAAAGCGACTCGATCGAAAAAAAAGACAGGCGATTATATTTGCAAGTCAAAAAATAAAAAAAAATCGCCAGTGCAAAAAAAAAAAAAAAAGGAGTCGGCAAAATATTTTACGACACTTGCCTAAATTGCTCTGCTTGCTTGATTGATCTACAAAATTCAAAAAAAAAAAAAAATTTGTGTGTTGTTTGCGCTAGTTTTCCTTTCTTTCGTGTCATTGTCATTGCTTTTGAAATTCCATGTTGTCCTGGTTCGCTTCCTTATTTTCGTCGTGTGATTTGTCGTGTTCTCTTTTCTGGTTTTCTATCTGATGATCGTTAGCTCTCTGGGAACTTAAAAAGTGAGAACGAGTGGAAAAAGGCAAGAGAGGTGAGATTATTTGAGGGAGAAAGCCAATTCGAGTGCAAACACATTAAACACTGTTTTAAAATTTTCTTGTTGTGTTGTTTGAATTTTATTTGCTGCAATGTCTGGAGGTGAGAATGGAGTGAATAGGGGAGGTGACATGGGGGCATTTATGACAGAGATGAGGAGAGTGATGTAGAATATGACGGAGAGGATGAAGAGACTTGAGATGGATAGTATGGCGCAACAGCAGGGTGTTAATAATAATGAAGTGGGTCATGATGCATATTATAGGAGCCATGGAGGAGGGAGTTCCTCGCGTAGTCATAGGAGTGATCGGGTGAGGAGAAATAGACATCGGGGGAATGACCCTTTGAGTGGAATCAAAATGAAAATGCCTTCTTTTATAGGGAAGTCAGACCCGAAGCTATATTTAGAGTGGGAGAAGAAAGTGGAGTTAGTTTTTGACTGTAGATAATATTCGGAGGAGCAGAAGGTGAAGTTGGCAGTTTTAGAGTTCACTAATTATACAATTGTGTGGTGGGATCAGTTGTGCACCAGTAGGAGGAGAGTAGGAGAGTTACCTGTGAGAACTTGGGTAGAACTTAAGGCTATTATGCGGAGGAGGTTTGTCCCTAGTCATTACTATAGAGATTTGCATCAGAAGCTTCAGAGGCTCACTCAGGGAACTAGGAGTATGGAGGAGTATTTTAAGGAGATGGAGATTTTGATGATACGGGCTGCCGTAGAGGAGGATAGGGAGGTTACTATGGTACGTTTTCTCAATGGGTTGAATCGGGAGATTGCCAATGTAATAGAGTTGCAACATTATGTGGAGTTGGAGCGGATGGTGGAGAAATCGGTAAAAGTGGAACAACAGTTGAAGAGAAGGGGTAATGTGATATCTTCATCTAGTTATCCTTCTAGTTCATGGAAGCCCAATGTACCGAAGAAAGTGGAGAAAGCACCCGTTGTTATTCCTTCTAAGCCCAAATTTGCAACCAAACCAAGTGAGGAGCGTGGTAAGAGTGAGGTAGCACCCCACTAGGAATCGGGATATCATTTGTTTTCGTTGTCAGGGGCGTGGGCATCTTGCTAGGGATTGCCCGAACAAGAGGTTGATGGTGGTTTTGGATAATGGGGAAGTAGTCACGGATGAGGAGGAAGGGAGTGACTCTATGCCTCCATTGGAGGACTGATCTGATTTCGGAGATTATGTGGAGGATGATGTGGTTCCCTTATTGGTGTCTAGGAGGACCTTGAGTGTTCAGGCTAGGGAGGATGGAGAGGAGCAGTGAGAGAACATCTTTTATGCCTGTTGGTATGTGTAGGGGAGAGTTTGTAGCTTGATTGTGGATGGGGCTAGTTGTACGAATGTCGCTAGTGCTACCATGGTGTCTAGACTTGAATTGGCCACTATCGCTCATCCTAGACCTTACCGTTTGCAATGGTTGAATAATTGTGGTGATGTGAGGGTGACCCGATAAGTGATAGTTCCGTTTAAGGTCGGGAGATATGAGGATGAGGTTTCTTGTGATGTTGTTCCTATGCAGGCGACACATTTGTTGTTGGGGAGGCCGTGGCAATTTGATAGGAAGGTGAATCACGATGGGCATTCAAACCGGTATTCTTTTGTTCACAAATCCCTTTCTATAAACCTTATTCCTTTGACCCCAAAACAAGTTAGACAAGACCAAGAAGCTTTACAAAATGAATTTGAAAGAGAAATGCAAGAAATGAAAGACAAGGAAAAAGAGAAAGGAGCCGAGGAAAAATCGAGGGAAAAGGCATTAGAAATCTCGGCTAGTGTGGAAAGAAAAGAGAGGAAAAAAGAGAGGAAAAAAAAGAGTTGTTATGCAAAAGCCAAGGATGTGAGGCAAGCACTTTACACTGCACGACCGATAATTATACTTTTGTACAAGGAGGTCCTTTTTACTACTGACGCTCTTGACCCTTCTCTTCATAGTGTTGTGATGTATCTTTTGTAGGATTTTGATGATGTGTTCCCCGATGAGACGCCACCCGGTTTGCCACCTATTCGCGGGATCGAGCATTAAATTGATTTTGTGCCCGGAGCTTCCATTCCCAACCGTCCAACCTACCGAAGCAATCTCGAGAAGACAAAGGAGCTTCAACGGCAAGTGGGCGAGCTTAGAGAGAAGGGGTACGTACGAGAGAGCCTTAGCCCATATGCCACACCGGTCATTTTGGTACCAAAGAAGGATGGAACATGGAGAATGTGTGTTTACTGCTGTGCGGTCAACAACATAACGGTAAAATATCGCCATCCCATTCCTAGGCTAGATGATATGTTGGATGAATTACATGGGTCTTCACATTTTTCTAAAATTAATTTGAAAAGCGGTTATCACCAAATAAGAATGAAAGAAGGGGATGAATGGAAAACCGCATTTAAAACGAAACTTGGTTTATATGAGTGGTTAGTGATGCCGTTTGGTTTAACTAATGCACCTAGTATGTTCATGCGACTAATGAACCATGTTTTGCGTGCCTTTATTGGAAAATTTGTTGTGGTTTACTTTGATGACATTTTAATTTATAGTCAGAACTTGAATGATCATGTAGAACACTTGTGGACTGTTTTAGAAGTACTTAGGGAAGAAAAATTATTTGCTAATCTCAAAAAGTGTGTGTTCTATACTGACCGACTAGTATTCCTGGGATTTATCATTAGAGATAACGGTGTGCAGGTGGATGAGGGGAAGGTGAAAGCCATCTGATAAACCCATTTTACATGAGTTTATTCATCTCATTTTCATATAATAAAATTACAGTTTTGTCCTTAATAAATCAGGGTTTATCTCTTATTGTTAAATCATGATTCTCAGGGCCCAAGTTGCGGAAACAAGTATTTGAGGCTCCCAATCTCAGACTGGATAACACAGACCATACCTTGTCCTTCCTTTTCTTTCTAGTATCACGGTCGCTGATACCTTTTGTTAAATAGAATTGGGCTTAATCTTTCCTAGTTTCTACGAGTAAACTAGGTGGCGACTCCACTCCAAACAACAATCAGAACCAAAACGAGTGCTCCCCAGAGGAAGCTCCGGGACTCAGCCCCCAGGCCACTGTGGGGCCCCGAGGATCCGCCCTCGGGGTCTAAGCACAGAGAGACCTAGACGGTCTGGTCGGTCCCACCTCCCTCGGAACTAGTAGGGCTCCGCCCTAGCACGATCAGCTCTCTCCATACCAGCTATGGTCTGTTGTTGAGTCCTTCCCTCTGAGGTTTTCTACGACTGTCAATTATAATATCCTTATATTCCTGTTGATTCCTACTTCTTATATTTTGGCCTATGGCCGACTAGCAGTTTTTACTCATGGATTATCCTATGTACTTACTAAGCATTAAGCTTACGCACAATTTCTTTAGTGTCTGGGTGTATCCTTCCTCACGTCCAGTTGACAGATTGAACTCACAATTCTCACCTGCATCACAGCAGTCTATAGAGGAGAATCCTGACTTAGGTGATTTTTATGAATTTGGATGTCATTATTTTAGAACGATATGAGGACTGTTAGTTGTGTTAACTTTTTAGTTGGGCAGCAGTATTGTATTTATGTTCTGTATTATGGATTTTAGACCCTTGTGCCACGGTTGCATGCATTAGAGATTGTGAAAAATGCTCTACTTGAGATTGTTGGTTCCGATGGGGTCGGGAGAGTGATGTGATTATGTTATTTTTTATTTTATTATTTTTTTTATCAACTTCCGTTGGACTCATTAGGGCATTGACCTCATCAGCGCGGTCTAATCCTGGATTAGTGGTTAATCCGGGTTTGGGTCGTGACAGGATTTGTGCTGGAGTTCGCCGTCGCTGCTATGCTGGAGTTCGCCGTCGTGTTGGAGTTCGATGAAGCTCCTGTTATGCGTGGGAAGGAAACAGAGAGGAGAAGGAGGAAAGAGATGTGATGACTGATGAGTGAGGAAGTGAGATGAGACCCAACAATTTGACGTGTTGCCACTTGGTTCAATTTGACGTGCTTCAATTTGGGCAGGATAAAAATAAAATGTGTCCTCATATGATAGGAGTAGAAAGTGTCTATTAGAGAAGTTGTAGGTAAATTCAAAATAGTTAAGGAATGTAATATAGAGATATGTACAAACTATATGTGGATGTGCAACACCATCTGCATTTCTTCTTTGCAATACATTAAAAAAAATCTAATGCTCTTGAATGACTAAAACCCTTAATTCTTTCCGCTACTTCAGTACAACACAAACATTGCAACATTGCAACACATGTTTGAATACACACACCCTGCTGCCAAGACACAAACATATGAATTGAAATAGAGGAAAGAAGAAATTGAAGTAGAAGAAGAAGATGGAGATGATACGCAGGAGAGAGAGAAGAAAGAGATGATACACAAAAGAAGAAATCGAAATAGAAGAAGAGGGTTCTTACCTTAGGGTTTGGATTGCATTGGCTGTGATAAATGATGCACACCACCACTCACACAACAGCAGACGGTACACAACACGAGAGAAGAACCAACCAACATAAATCGAGCACCCGAAACAGGGGAAAGAGAGAGATAGTGCACCCAAATGGAGCACACAAACCCCCGCGGGATTTCAGGGTGAAAAGTAGAATTAATTGCTTACCGGTTTCAATTTTGCCTGAATCAGATTACTTTGGCTGTTTTGATTTTGCCGATTTCGATTTCAGGGTGCTTTGGCTAGAATCAGAGGTCGTTGGTGCTTCTTCTTCGCGCCACTTTTGTGAAATAAAAAGCATAATGAAGAAGGGGAATGAAAAAGGGAGAGAAAAAGAAAAAAAGGGTCAAATGGAAGAACCCATTTTCCCTGTTGTTGTACGTGGGAAGGAAGAAGGAAAAAGATTAGATGACTGATGAGAGTATGAGACCTAAAACTTTGACGTGCTTTAAAATTCTATTAGAAAAGTTGAGCGGGAAGAAAAGAAAATGTGTCCTCGTTTGAATGGTGTAAAAAGTGTATAATAGAGAAGTTGTCTTGGAATTCAAAATCGGCTTACAATATAATATAAGATTAATTGAACCATGAATGATTCATTGAATTAGGGAGTTGTACTCTTGAAGAGTCTCAAGACTCTTCAAATTCGTAGCTCATGGCTAGAGGAAAAAGAAAGATCTAGAAGTGGGCTGCTGGGCTGGACTACGCATATGAATAGTCTCAGCTCACGCCCAAAAGAATCGATTCTTGATTGGGCCACGAACTGTTATACCCCGTGTTTTTATGTCCATTTTATATTGTCTTATGCTCATTATGATTGATTTATCATGTTGGAAAATTTTCGTTTTTTGGTGAATAGTGTTTCACGTTAATAGTGTTTTCGGGTTTTTGGGTAGCCATTTTGCTAATTTTTGCATCGCATATCGTACGATCATTTTAAATATACTGGCATGATTGTGATGATGAGATGAGTCCATTGAGTACCATATTGACGTATTTGGGTTTCTCGAATTTTTCGGGATTTGACGGGTCGTGGTTTGACGGTTTTTCAATATTTCGATTTTGGGTTCATTAGGATCGTGATTTCATTTCGTGATTTATGGTGATGAGTTTGAGACATTTAGGATTAGTTTTCACGGACGGGGGACGCGTTTTAGATCGTAAGAGGGCTAGAGGAAAGCCCTCTTTGTTGACTTTTTGGTTTGTGCATT
>JAOWBR010190940.1:0-10109 GCA_028571145.1 Dionaea muscipula | reverse complement strand
CACCAACACTGAAATGGGGATCCCCGCCATACGTGGCGCGTAAGCCGGGAATGGCGTCCGACATCACACTAACCAACGTAATTGCCGTCCAAGTCCAACCGTGTACAATTCGATGAACCTAAGGACGTTGTGTCCCACTGGGGTATGAGCCCGCATGGCCAAGGTCACTCCAGAAGGGCCAGAGAACTATCCCTTGGATTTTCTCAATTATATCTCAATTAAATCTCAACTCGAGTCCCGAGTTCTCAAATCCTAAACCCACCATAAAAATACTCCGAGTCCACCCCAAAAACAATCGTAAAAGCCCAAGCAAGGCCACGAGGGCCAAAGCAAATGTAACACCTCTAGGTGGACTCCTTAAAGTATAACTTTTAAATGAACAACACATTTATAAAGGTCGTACTTAAAACTAGCATGGTCTATAAATGGAAACAACACGATCTCAAAAGTCATACTCAAAGCAGCACGATTTATAAATAATTAACTAGACTCGATAAAGATCACACGACATATAAATCATCCTGGATAGGGTATCGAAATAGAACATTAAAAATACGGAAAGGAGGGGAAAAGAAGGAGCGAGGCTCGTGTACACCCTCACCTGAAAAGCGGATGAAAGCCGAAGAATGCTAATCACTGATCCAGCCCCTACAGTGGTCAAACTTGGGTCCTGAACATCATCACAAGAAAGTCTCACTAAACGCTCATCACGAACCGAGACATAAAACCACACATCGACGCGCCTAGGATGTTCTAAGACCATCCCGAACCTAACCGAAACCTAACCCGCAACCAAACGGGCTGAAACAGCATGTCAGAAGGAAACATGGTCGTGCTTGGAAAGCACGACCAACACGCTAAGGTCGTGTGCAACCATGCACATGAAATGCATGGAAACCTGGGGAAAGCACGACCGTGTTCGGTGAAACACGGCCGTGTTTCGTGTGGTTCGCAGACTAGACAGAACAGTGATACGGTCGTAATGTCATAGACATTACGACTGTAACGAACCCCCATCCGTGAAAACTGCAGAAAATGTCAATGACGAACGACGCACAACGAACTCAAACCTTCATCGAATCAAAACCCACACACACCCAATGACATATAAGCACACTTAACCATCCCTACTAAAAATAATACACTCACCAACACCATAAAAATGACCCACGTTATACATATATGTGTGCAAATCTACATACTGCTACCATATACCCATCACCATAATCTCCTCACTTGATTGTGTGTGTGTGTGTATAAATGTTAGAAATGTGAGTTTTCCAAAGTCACTTATGACCAACTTTGAGCCCATAAATAAGTGGGACCCGGATATCGAAAATCAAGCTTTTGGGTTGTAACCCGTACTTGGTAATGAGGAAAGTAATCCCGTGAAAACGGTATGTGAAAACCATTTCCAAGTGAATGAAAATTGGTAGCCAAAGTATACTCTTTGAAGTTGAAAAATGTGAAGGAAATGAAGTGGGTGTATCCCATATTGGTGGTGAGGAAAGTAGCTTGTCTATTTTTATAGTTCAAGCTCTACCATTGGGTTGGGCCCCAATGGGCACTAAGATTTTGTGCGGAGCACAGGACGCATGTTCACCACAAGCGCGCACGTCGTCGTCCATCCGGTCGGTCAGGGTGGGCTCGGGTTTTCGGACCCGACCCGGTCTTTCCTTTTCCTTCAGTCTTGAAATTCAAAGGTGGCATTGAATTAGGAAATTAATCTGCAGATTAATTACCTATATTGTGGGTTATTAATTGCCTAAATTAATCACGCCAACTCTGGGCAATAATCAGTGCTTGATTGATTATGGAAAGGAGTTACAGATTCTTCTTCTCCCCTTTCCCTGCGTGAGTATATTATGGAAGAGGGCTGTGCAATTCTGAAAACACGTTGCAGCGCCACAAACCCAAACTTGCTGACCAGAGAAAAATTCCTTGTCCGAGAATCGATCCTTCTTCTCTTTTTGCTGTCTGTCCGAGTCAAAGAGGAAGATCATCATCCCAGTTCCGTTCCCGTGTCTTGCAGCGACGGTGCAGCAGCAAGGCAGAGAGCTATCGTACCCTGGGAGGACCTACGTCATTGAAGTCCCGTGCACTAACCAAAGACGGTAGGGCGGCGTAAAGGTTCTTAAGGGCACAACGGTAACCCGTTGGCTTTAGCTTTACTCTCCATTCTTTATTTGTGTGGTATTATTGTTCCACTAATGTGAGTGCAGGGATCATTCTCTACTCCTTCTATCTTCTGATCTGTTGATCAAGTTGACCACATTGGATGTTCATTCTCATTGGTACATTCAACACAGTTTCTAGAATTCGCGCATACAAGAATCGATTCTTCAGTACTGCGACAGAAACTGTAGATAGTAGTGATTCAATAGGTTGATTGTAACCATTATCATTATCCATTATGATTATTGCATGGTCTATGTATCTGCTCTAAATTGCTAATCCATCCCTATATATGTAACATATCTTAGGGTCTATACTCATACTCATACCTTTTGTACTTACGTCCATCTTTTATTGTCGTAATTTTTATAGCAAAAAAAAACTTTTTTTACTGATAAAGAAAAAAGATATATGTTTAAGACCAAAAAACATAATCCAACATGCATCATAAGGGGTGCGGCGTACCCACAAATCAAGGTGGACCGGCTGAAGTTGAGTTCAGGGTCGTGTTACCTATAAATCGGCCTCATTATATGGCGGTCTTCCAACTTGCAGACGGCCAAAGGTAATATGCTATAAAATTATAAATATTCATTTACCACAAGCCCCCACTACCTACATCCGCCACTGCAGAAGCCTACACATAAGCAATAAATATAAAATTTATATATCTTTCACTTACAAACTTTGGAATTTTCTATTAGAATTCTGGTCAATAGTGCGATTTTTCTACGGCGCTCGAATATTAGTAAGAAGGTTTGCACGATTGCAATTAATGCAAATGCAAATTGCACTTCACGGATAATTGAGAAATAATAATTTGCAATTAATGCAAATGCAAATTGCTTGCCAGCTAAAATCAGGTTTATTATTTAATGTTTAGGGTTCAGAGTTTACGATTGGGTTTAATGTTCCGTATTCAGGGTTCAAGATTCAGATTTGAAGATTTAGAATTTAAGATTCAGGGTTTAGGATTAAGGGTTTAAGATTTAGGATTCAGGATTCATGCTTCAGGCTTAGGATTTATGTTTCAGGATTTAGAGTTCAGAATTCAGGATTTAGGATTTTAGGGTTTACAGTTTAGGATTTAGGGTTTAATACTATTTGCCCCTAAATCCAAAATTCTAAATTATGAACCCAGAACTCCTAAATTCAAAACTTTAAACCCTATATAAACCCTAAATTTTATCATCTGTGGAATGCATATATAAAAAAATTTTAAAAAAAAATTGTGGGTTTTGGAAATTTGTATTTGCATTAATTGCAATCATTCAAACCTTCGTAGTTCGTACTAGTATTCCAGCGCTGTAGAAAATCCGTGACCTAAGCATTGAAAAAAAAAAAACCCAGAAATTTCTAACGGGAAATTGAGTGATTTTGAGGATTGGAGACTTCACATATAATATAATCAGCCATCACGTGATCAATTAATCAAGAAGTAGATTGATTTTGACGATTGGAGACTCACATATAATATAATCAGCCATAACGTGATCAATTAATCAAAAAGTATATTGATTTTGAAGATTGGTATTATCCTCTCAGTTATGTTTACATTAATTAAGAGCGTGTTTTTATTGATAAAAAAAATGTGATCAATTAAAGCTATACTTTCTCACACTGCTATCTCTTCCAAGCAATGAGACAGCTAGCTACTTAATATTCTTAACCAGTGCTGGTGAAAACATGGAGTTAAACACATTTATATTATAAATAAGAATGGTGTTTAAAAATATAAATAGATAGATGTCAAATCAAGTGAGGATGAAATAGGGTGAGATGATGTGGAGGATAGGGTGAGGGTGGAGTGAGGATATTTTTTTATAAATATTTTTAATAAAAGTTCAACTTTTAATAAAAGATATAATATTATAGTCAACTTTTTTAATTTATTAAGACGATTCAAAAAATACAAATATTAATATGATTTCGCCTTTTTTTTATTTTCAAAAAGTTGATAACATGTATTTTTAACTAATTGAAAAAAATGGGGTGCTTATCGTGCCTTCGTGCACCCTCTAGTTCTATACAAGAAGACAATATATATATGAGTTTAGTGACAAACATACGTAAAATTAAATATCTTGACAGCCTTCTTCTTATAAGTTAAAGCTTATGGTGACACTATAATGAACATTGTAATTCATGCACATCCATAATGAAATGTTACTTTGTTATTTTTTTTTTTTTAAAGTTATATATAATTGTAAAAGATTTCATAATTGATAAAATTTTTTCTTGATTCCTTCGTCAAATTTTTCACCAAATTAACCCACAAAATTCAATTTCTTTATTTTAACTATCCATTTTTTCAAAACTCACAAAATCAAACTCTCTATTTTAGCTAACCAAATTAAAATCTCTTTTTTTTTTCCTTCCAAATTAACCCACATAAACCTATACAAATACACACAAAAACCAAAAAAAAAATAAAAATAAAAAATTAAGCTAGTGAACACTATTCACAATATATCTTTTCGACAGTTTAGCTAGTAGGATAGCTAGTGTGATGAAGGGGATTTTTTTGTGTTTTTAGCCAAACACAATGTTTATTTTAGCTAAACATGAATTTTAGCTATCCTGATGGTGATGCTCTAATTCTGACCTTTTTAAGATAAAAAATTGTTATCGTATTGAAATATTTTTCTGTAGTTTATTTCTTATACTTACCGTCGAGACATTTTTTTTTTTTTATCAGAAAGAAAAACTTCATTGAAATAAACGAGTTACTTACATCAATAAAGGAAGGGACGTGCGAAATGCATCAATATGAAACGAAGCAATTCAACGAAGTTGGCCTCCAACGAATCAACATGTCATCTACGGGAATAACCTAAACCTAAAAAAATCAAAACAAATCCAGAAGAATTGGCAAAACCACCAAAGTCTCGCCAAAAAGCAACCCAACTCCACATGAAAAGGCAAAGCCTGAAGCATAAACGATGGAAGCCAGTGACGAAAACCACCATGAACGATCGAAGCCGTCGAGGCTCTCTTTATGTGTCAAAAGACCATGTTACCCGACTTCAAACATATATCATTATTTTAGTAACTTTAAAAGTAGAACAGATCATATCCCATCCATTTTAAATATTTTGGATTCAAGGAAGGAGCCAGTCAGCCAGAGGGGAACAGGCGGGAGAGATTGTTCCCTACGGAAAAAAAAGTGTTATTATATATTATACAACAAATGTCTATAATAATTTTTTTAATATATTCTTTTGACTGGTTCCTCCTAAATTTTGTAAGTCTGCCCTCTTTTAAATTGAATTTTTTTTTTCAAATTCAAGTTGAGTGCATTGTCGTCCCCTTATCTAAAAATCCTGACTTTGTACGTCCTTGTTTGGATTGTTCTTACTTGTATATCAATAATTTGGTTATTCAGGCCAATATTATTTTTCAAGGGTACATGATAGATAGAAATCACTACTACCTGAACATTATTCCCTAATGTTTGATCATAGGCTTTGCATGCATGGTGATATATATTTTTCAAGGGGATGTTTAATTATAATAAGATTCAATTAAGTTTGATAACATAAACTCTCAATTAATTGTCTATGAATATATAATTTTGCCTTCATGTTCTGAGACAGTGGTACCATTCACACCATGTCTGTTACACTGATTAACTAGGTGGGATTAGGACTAATAATCTGGCCGGGATTACTATCCCATGTTTATTATGCGGATTACGGATGCGGGATTAGATATGTAATCCGGCCGGATTCTTATCTTGCATTTGATTTATCTTATTTTTGTCGGATTAATAGTGTATCGTGATAATTCATGGGAAAACCTTAGAGAGAGCAGAGGGGAAAGAAAAGAGTTCTCAACTGAATTGAAAGAGGAAAAATGAACGACTAACTCTCAACTGATATTTTTCCCTTGTATTGTTTACAGGAGAACTAAAGGCTTTTATTTTTATACTAACACAAGCCTAAACTAATACACTGTTCAGCTGGCACTTATTTCAACACTTCAGCATAACACCCTTCCCCCTCCTCCTTCTCTCTTCTAGTGTTTCTAGTACAAGTAAGATAAATCTCAAGAGATAACCCGCAATAGAAAGAGCCAAACATGAGGGGAGCAAAGTGGTGTAAGTGGGATAGTGGGCGGGATGTAGGACTGAATAATTTTTAGGGCCGATTGGATGGTGTATAAGATGAGATGTATTAGTTATGAAGTGAGATAAGATATAGAGAGTGTATTATGTTTGGAGGATAAATTTTATTAATGTGATGTTTATAAAGGGGACTAAAATATCAAAAAAGTGGTTTTGTGATATAGAAGGGGATAGAGTGAGATTCATTGTGAAAAGGTAATACACATCAAATAGGAATTTTATACACCTTTTCCTTTATATCTTTTGTTTGACAAATAATATAAAACAAAGATTTAAAAATATATAAAAAGAAATATACATATATCCCTGTATATACGGCAGTCAATCAAAATCCTTGGTTGTTAGTATTTTTTGCTCTCCCCTCCATCCTTTCCCCCTCACTTCGCACGGTTTTCAAGTCGAATTGTAAAACAATTGGTAAAAGCAAAAATAAAAGTACATTCATTCTCGCTATTTCCCAATGCAGTGATATTGTAGAGAGAGAGGGATTGAAGAGTGAAAACACCCATCAATTCACGCAGCTTACGGTTATACTAAAATAAAATATACTATACTGGCACTGTTACTCCTGCTGCTGCTGCTACGGCTGTTGCTGCTGTCTGGTGATGGTGGCATGGCATGACATGACATGGCATTGATTTCATGTTCATGGTTACATTTAATAAAAATATAGAGAGAGAGAGCGATCAAGTAAGTGTAAAGTTTCCTTTCGGATCTGCCTCGCTCTATCTCTATGGGTCTTCTACAGCCTTCTCCTCTCTGCTCTTGGCTGGACTGCAGTCTTCAGCCAAGCTGGTGAGTGTGGATCACCATTATTAATTTATCACGTCACCCTTAATTCTTAATAAAGCATTTTAGATTCTTACTAGCTTTACCTACTAATTATTATAATTCCGAAGATATATAAATGACTTTAATTGTAACATTACTCTTAAGTAAGAAGTAAAATAAAACTTAAGGTACGTACGATCTCTTCCACATGCATGCTGACGACACAATGTCATTGTAAATATAAATCTTTAACCGTTAGCATATACATATGCTAACGTATGTCAAAGTTAACTTTTATCCTTTTTAGATTTTGATAAATTCATTCACGGGATTGTTTTTTTTTTAAAAAAAAAAAAAACCAATCGCCAAACTTGAGAAATATGAAACCCCTTCTTCACGAGGTTATGTCAGTCTAACAAAGCCCAATTGAGAAAAAAAAAATAAAAAAGACACTTGTTGGTCTACATATTATAAAATATGCAGACATTAGCTAAAGTTATGGTTTATGATATATAGCAAATTCGGTCTTCTTGTTTTCAAGGTGGGGGGAGGGAACTGCACAGCCACAGGCTTTTCTACGTCGTCAGTTTTCCGTCAAAGAGTCCGCTGTATTTTTATTTTTTTTTTACACTAAGTTATGCATCAACAAAAACAAAAAAATATAAAAAATATAAACAAGCTGATTGGATGCGGGGTCCCAACGGACTCCCAATCAATTTTGGCACAGCCACAGCCCACAAGAGTAACTTGTACCTGAAATCATTACCATAAGCTCTTTATTCAATGCTCTTTCTTTTTGGGAGCTGGAGTTTTTTAGTTATCTGCTGATTCTGCTCCACCATTTGAGCCCGTTGCTGTGAGAAAGGGAATTTTTATTTACACCATATTATTAACTCATGCCACCAGCATTATACTATTCGATCAAATAAAAATAACCTAGAATATGATGGCCTATGTGAGTTAATGAAGTGGTAAAAATAGTAATTTTCTTGTGACATATTTTGTGCAGAGTAAAGCTCTAAGACAAATATGTATGTCATCGTTAGGAATTCAACAGGATTTTAAAATGTTGTTTGTTTTCATGGATCTAGCTAGCTAGGTCGGCTCGGCTATCACAGAAGAAAACCTCTACTGTGATTTAATAATAGACTCCATCCATGACCATGAGTTGATCGAAATCAAAGTGTATATATACATGGCTGGAGTCTATTATATTATGCTCATGGTCATGGATGAAGTCTATTATTATTTGCGGACGTCCCTATTTTTTTTATTTGCGGACTTTGATTATTGACCAGTGTTAGAGCAATAATAAGCACACAAGAAGGGGGTTGAATTGGGTGCTTTAAAAAAAATTTACTAATGCAGATACGCAAATCTGGAATGGAAGAAGAATCTGTTCAGTATTAAAGAACCGATTCTTTTGCTAAGAATCTCACTGTGTGCAAGAACTGAATAACGAGTAAATGGAGAAATACTCAACACAATATTTATCCTGATTCTTCTATCCACTCAACTTGAGTAGGATAGCGTACATCCAGTCCCCACACTCTCGTGTGAGATTTGTGCCAACTTCTTTTATTCAACCTTGATGTTCATTTACAACCTATGCAAATAACATCCAATGATAATCTCAATAACTCTAGATTATCAATCACCTTCCTCGACATCAATGACTTTAGGTCCACCCAAGTTGATCCCAATAACTATGGATCTACTCCCTTAACTTGGTGGTCTCAAATCCTCTAGGTCACCCAAGGAAAAAGTAACTTGATAATCACAAGATTAAAGTGAATATCATTAGAATGTTACAGCAATCAGAGATGCTTTTACATTCAACTCCTCTACCTAGAAGATGATGCGAAAACAATGAACAAGAAGATCAAACCTGAATGCTCCTTAACTCAAAAGTGCTCGGGTTGTGCTTGAAAACACTCAGGCTCAGTAGATGGTTGTTTCGCATGCCTTATCAGTGAAGAAGATGATTTCAATTTAAAGCCGTGATGTGGTTCAATTACTTTCCAGGAATATCTAAGACCAGATCACCTGAAAATATGGAGAGTTTGCGGATCATTCAAAGTGTGGGAAAGTGATCAGTCAAACTAAAAAATGGAAGTTATTCAAAGCTCAAAACATGGTTTAAAAATCTTTCCAGTTTCACAGATTCGAAAATCTCATTCAACTTCCACAGATTATTCTTTCTTCTTCTAACCAATCTAGACCACCCCATCATATTAAAAAAAAGATTTATCTTCATTCTAAAAACACTTTTAATGGGCCAAAAATCAGTAAGAGGATTTTCTAGAAAAACCAAGTGGGCTCTGTGTTCGTGCAGTTTGAGATTAGCAGCAAGCAAGGATCGATTCTTATGCTCATGCTTTCACATACCTTGTAAAGAGCAAATTATGAACAGCAGCCTTGATATCCAAGCTCAGCATCTTGAGGGAACTCTTCTCTCCAGCATCCCAACCTCATCAAGTGATCCAATAGCTCCAGATTTTTTCTCTTCTAGGACTTTCATCCATGTTCATATTCCAAGCTTCTTCATTACTGTACCATGATCATACATAGCATGTAGGCATATATTTCTCAACAGTCAGAAGTCAATGATTTGTCAGTCATCGAAACCTTTAGGGCCAACATTTTCCCCCTTTTTGATGATGACAATCATTGATGCATTTAAGAGCAAAAGAATTCATCCAAACAATTTTGCCTGTGACATATCATTCAACAGATACTTCCCCCTCAACCAAACATTAATTTTTTTAAAAAATGATAGCACGACAATTTCCATCTAAACACAGCATGCAAAAAGATAAGAGAAAATCAACATTAGAGAATTGCCAATAGATCAATCAATGGAACATTCATCAAGATAAAGCATATTTAAGAGGAATGATGTCCAAAAAATTTGGCAAGGGCAACTCCATCAGATTCTCCTGAGACGAGCAGGTGGCACTTTTGCTTACCAACTTACCCAAGAATGCATCAAAAACCCATTCCCCCTTTGTCATTATCAAAAAGAGTTGATGCATAA
>JAOWBR010190929.1:0-10110 GCA_028571145.1 Dionaea muscipula | reverse complement strand
AGCTTGGTCTGTAGAACATACTAAGCAGACTCCTTTCTTCCCCTCGCGACGACCAATGAACCCTTGTTGAGCTTCCAACCGCCATCTTTGAAGGTGTTCACTTAGCCTTCATCATCCAACCTCCCCACCGACAGCAAATTCAGCCTCATCTCGGGGATGTGCTTCACATTGATCAAAAATAATTTTCCACCCTGCTTATTCTCAAGGCAAACACTGTCTATGCCTATGGCTTCCGCCACACCAGCATTACCTATCTTCACAACACCATAATCTCCTGGTGTGTAGATAGAAAACGGTTCTCGCCTCGGAGTAGCGTGATTGGTGGTGCCACTATCCACCACCCACTTCGTCTTCAATCCATTAAGACACACTGAGTCCTCCTCTAACAGAGGACTAAACTCACCATCTTGAGTAGTATTAGAGCTAGACGAGCCCTTTGAAGGCTTGCTTCCGGAGTTCTTAACTCCTGATGTCGCCGCATCGTCTGACCATCGCCACTACTACCACTCTGTTTCTGAGCACGCCACTTATAACAATCTCGCTTGTAGTGGCCCTTCTTGTGGCAAAAGAAACATTCAAGAGCTCCTCCTATCCCGACTCTTACTCTTCGACGTGTCTCTGTTCGCCTTATCCTTAGCAATGCTCCTCCCCCTGGAATCCATCCCCATTAACTGTGGCTTTCCAAATCCGGATTCAGTAGCTTGCCTCTGAAGCTCCTCATTAAGAACTCCAGATTTGGCAATGTCCATGGTTACAAAACCATTTGGAGCTGAATTTATGACCGTCATCCTGAAGGTTTCCCAAGAATCCAGGAGAGTTCCAAGCAGACATAGTCCTTAAACTTCATCACCGAAGTTTATCCCCATACCGGATAACTAATTCACCATCCCTTAAAATAAATTCAGGTGATCCGTGATCGGATTGGAATCATCATACCTCAGTGACATCAATTTGCGAATCAGGAATATCTTATTATTTCCTGTTTTTTGAGCATACAATTCCTTAAGTTTTATCCACAACGTCTTTGCATCCGAAATATCATAAATGTGATTAAGAACGTTGTCATCCACCCATTGACGGATGTATCCGCACACCTGATGATGCAACATCGTCCACTCCTCTGTGGATTTGTCTGCAGGCTTCTCTCCAAACACCGGTAGATGAAGCTGCTTGACAGAGGAGATCCTCCATCTTCCCCTTCCAGACATGGAAGTTCCCTCCATTGAGCGTAATCATGCAACAGTGATTGGCCTCCATTGTGAATTAGTGAATCCTCAGCTATAAATCTCAAATCGTACAAGATCTGAAATAATTAAACTCGAGAACACCTCAGACTCCAATCGGATCTGAAAAAATAAAGAAATTCGAACCCCGTAGATTGAGGAACAGAGCACCTCAAACCGAGCTCTAATACCACTTGTTGAGAAATCCAAAGGCAGAATTGATCTATCCACTCACTAACCACAATGAATCGAGCACAAACACAATACAACTCAAGAAGAATTGAAGAAGAGAGAAATGGTGGAACGAGAGTAAAACAAGCTCTGAAACATTGATTCAAATTTTTCACAAGTGCATGCTACAATTCCTGTGTCTGGGAATTCAAATATATAGACTATTACAATCAATGAGGACAAGACACATGTCACTCTAGTTGTAACCTAGGCACACATCACAAGGTCAGCTAACAACCTACAACAATAAGCCTAACTGAATGCGCACGGATTCCTAAACTCAACTGCCCGGGGCAACAACCTCCATGGCATTAGCATCTGTGACGTTGCCTACAATGGCGCTGACATGCCTGATGCCATACCAAACCAGCATTGACACCAATGCTAAAACTTATCCTCATACATCAGGACATCATGAACAACATCCATGCCGAAGGACTTGTCCATCACCTACGAGTTTTTAGTTGTTCCACATATGTTCATATAAGCAAGGGTAAGTTGGATCCGCGTGGGGTTCGATGTGTGTTTCTAGGATATGGTGATAGCGCAAAGGGGTGCTGGTTATGGTGCAAGGAATCTGGGTATTCTAAGGTGATCGTTATCCGCGATATGACCTTTAATGAGATGATCACTGCTTCACGGGCGCAGTCGGTTATTGATGATGTTCCCACTTCAGGTGGAGTGAATGAGATAGCTGATGATGTTGAGAAAGTTGAGTTTCCGAAGAGAGTTCAGATTGAGGTAGAGTAGGTTCCAGCCGTCTCCGCTGATGAGTCAGTTTTGTCTGCTCAATTAGTTACCTTTGCAAATGATCAGTCAGCTTCAGTCACAGTTGAGGATCAGTAGAGAGCAGTTGTTTAGCACATTGATGAAGTTGAGCCGCTGGCTTCTATTCATGAGGTTGGTGGTAGTTTATAGGCTCAGGCTGGAGAACCTATTATTGTTGCTGATAGTGTTGCGTAGGGGCGTACTCGGGGCGCCATTCATCCTTCGGAGCGATATGGCTCTTGAGCTAGTGTTGCTTTTGCACTAGCAGTGGCAAAGGACATAGAGTATAAGGAGCCTGACTCCTATCATGCAGCTATTTTAGGTTCTGATGCTGCTAGTTGGGTTGGTGCTATGGAGGAGGAGATGGAGTCGTTGGCGAAGAACGGTACATGGGAGTTGGTGAAACCTCCCAAGGGGAGAAATCTGGTTGGGTGTAAATGGATTTTCAAGGTGAAAGAAGCTGGTTCGGGTTTAAGTGTTTCGAAGTTCAAGGCTCGCCTGGTGGCACAGGGGTTCAGGTAGGAGTGTGTGGACTATCATGACATTTTATCTCCTGTTGTGAAGCACTCTTTTATTCGTGTGGTGTTGTCTATTATGGCCCTGTAGGATTTGAAGCTTCATCAGATGGACGTGAAGACTTCTTTTCTTCACGGGGACCTTGAAGAAGAAATTTTCATGGCGCAGCCAGACTGTTGTTCCTAGTAAGGATGATTGTGTCTGTCTGCTTAGGAAGTCCTTGTATGGGCTGAAGCAGTCTCCCCGCCAGTGGTATATGAGGTTTGATTCCTATGTCACTACTTATGGTTTTTGCAGAAGTGATTTTGATGCTTATGTTTACCTGTGGAACTTGGATTATAGTTCTCATATTTTTATGTTTCTTTAGGTTGATGATATTTTGATTACCGCAAAGAATATTGATGATGTGTTGTCTTTGAAGAAGTTTCTTGGATGTGAGTTCGATATAAAGGACTTGGGGGAGGCCAAGAAGCTGCTAGGTATGGAGAATACTCATGACCGCAGTTCTGGTAGACTTTCCGTTTCTCAGCGGAAGTATGTAGAGAAGGTTTTGGCTCGGTTTGGGATGTCGAATACGAAGTCGGTTTCTACTCCCTTGGCTTATCATTTCAAGTTGTCTTATTTATGTTGTCCCGCAGATGGTTCTAAGGAGGCGTCTTATATGGCACGGGTGCCTTATTCTAGTGTTGTTGGGAGCTTGATGTACGCGATGGTCTGCACGCGTCCGAATTTGGCTCACGCGGTGAGTGTTGTCAACCGGTTCATGGTGAATCTCGGGAAGGCACATTGGGCAACTGTGAAGTAGATCCTCAGGTATCTTCGTGGAACTTCTGATTTTAGTCTTTTGTTTGATCGGGGTGTGAATAGCTCGGGTCAGGTAGCAGGTTATTCTGATTCTGATTTTACCGGGGATTTAGACCTACATTGCTCTATTTCTGATTATGTTTTTGTGCTTTGTGGCTCTACTATTAGTTGGAAAGTTTACTTGCAGCCTGCTGTTGCATTGTCTACGGTGGAAGCCGAATTGATTGCATTGGGTAAGGCTGTGAAGGAGGCTATTTGGTTGCATCTGTTTCTCTGTGATTTGGGTGTTCCTCAGAAGAGGAAAGTTGTTTTCTGTGACAACCAAAGCGTCATTTATCTTACTAAAGATGAGCGCTTTCACGAGAGGATGAAGCATATTGATGTTTGGTTTTCCTTCATACGTGCCCATGTTCGTGTTGGAGATATTGAGGTGGCGAAGGTTGGTTCTAAGGATAATCCTCCGAATATGTTTATGAAGGTTTTGGTAGCTTTTGCATTTGTTCGTTGTGTTGGCTTGGTGGGCGTTCGCCCATGCCTTACTTGATTTTGGCACCGTGGGGGCGTTTGTGAGCTTCAACTCGTTTGAGACCTTTTAGTCGTTTTTTTTGTTGGATGCTGCTACTGCTGTTTCTGGTTTGTATTGGTGTTTCCGTTTTGGTGCCATTTTCAGATTGGGCGTTTAGTGTGCTCGTTTGGCCGAAATGTTGTCGAGGTGGAGAATTGTGAGGTTTAGGGGACTTCCATTCCTCTTGTGCATTTGTTTGCTGCGTTTTGTGGCTTGTTAAAGCTGTACGAGGACCCGTGGATGAGCTCACATGGTCGGGTCGGTGTTTGGATGCATTTTGGAGGTGTGCTGGGCGAAGCACGGCCAGTTAGGCCTTGGCACGCCCAAGTGGCATGCCCAACTTTTTATTCAGCATTTTGCCCAAGTGAATGTCGCACACGCCCTAGGAGACGGGTCGTGCCTGTGGGCATGACTTCGTTTCGGGCCAATGTTGTTTCCAAGTTTTAGCGAAGCACGACAGTGCTTTTCTAAATATGGTCGTGCTTACGGTGTTTTGTCCTTCGGAAATTATCGTTTATTATCCCTCGGACTTGATTCGTGGCCGTTATTCAGTTCAAAGCATCCGAGACACAAAGAGAAGACCAGAGAAAGGGCTTAGCAGCATCCTGAGGTGCAGAGATCATTTGGGAAATTGTTTCGTTCGGTGCGATCTCACCAGCATCGGTTTGTTGTTCTCCGTTTGTTCGAGTTTCTCTCTCTTAGATTCGCTAGGTTTTGTCGGGTTTGTTAAAATCCTGACTTTTGTCATTGTTAGCGTGTCTTTGGGATTGGATTCTCTGTATTCTCTTCCAGTTTAGTGTTTTGATCTCCTTGTTCCGTTATTCTCTATTGTGTTCCTGTTTCTCCCTAAATCTAGATCTTGGGTTTTTTTTGTTTCCATCTATTTTTTTTGTTTCCGCGTGATGACGTTACATCCATGTGGTGTTCTAGTTTCGTAGCCCTCCAGAGACCGGGGTTACAACACATTTTATAGGAAAAAATTAGGGTTTCCATGGCTTAGAAGAGTGAATAGAGATGAAGATATATAGAGTTTAGACATTTTGTGATGCTTTGAGTAAGGAAGAGAAGAAGATGAGTATACCTTGGCTCTCTAATAAAGATAGGAGTGGCTGGCCTGGATGCTTCTTCACAAGAGTAAGAGCCTCCTTTCAATTTTTCTTTGTTTATTATGTGGAAGAATAAAAGAGAGTAGGAGAAGAGAGCTCCCTTTTTCCCTTTTCCAAATCTCTTGATGAGAATGGCTACGAGAGATTAAAGAGAGCTTTGGAAAAATGAGCAAGGGGGAGGAAAAGAAGATCTGTGAATCAAAGCCAAAAAGAAGGAAATGAATTCTGGAGCAGAAGTAGATACCCCATTTCCAATGGGGAGGTACCCTATTTTGTGAGGTTTGGACTACTTCCATTCCTCTTATGCATTTGTTTGGTGCGTTTTGTGGCTTGTTGAAGCTGTACGAGGACTCGTGGATGGGCTCGCATGGCCGGAAAAGTGTTTAGATGCATTTTGGAGGTGTGCTGGGCGAAGCACGATCAGTTGGGCCTTGGCACGCCCAACCTTTTATTCAGCATTTTGCGCAAGCGGGAAAATGTCGCACATGCCCTAGGAGACGGGTCGTGTCTGTGGGCACGGCCGTGTTTCAGGTCAATGATGTTTCCGAGTTTTAGCGAAGCTCGGCCTAGTTTTTTCTAAACATGGTCGTGCTTACAGTGTTTTGTCCTTCGAAAATTATCGTTTATTATCCCTCGGACTTGGTTCGTGGTCGTCATTTAGTTCAGAGCATCCGAGGCACAAAAAGAAGACCAGAGAAGAGGTTTAGAAGCATATTGAGGTGCAGAGATCATCTGGAGATTGTTCGGAGTCCGTTTGGTGCGATCTCATCGACATTGGTTTGTTGTTCTCCATTTGTTCGAGTTTCTCTCTCTCTTAGATTCGCTATGTTTTGTCGGGTTTGTCAAAATCCTGACTTTTGTCATTGTTAGCGTTTCTTTGGGATTATATTCTCTGTATTCTCTTCCAGTTTAGTGTTTTGATCTCCTTGTGCCGTTATTCTCTATTTTGTTCCTATTTCTCCCTGAATCTAGATCTTGGGGTTTTTGGTTTCCATCTGTTGTTTTTGTTTCCATGTGATGACGTTACATCCGTGTGTTGTTCTAGTTTCATAGCCCTCTGGAGACTGGGGTTATAACACATTTTATAGAAAAAAAACTAGGGTATGCATTGATTAAATGGAGAGCTAAGATGTGCTCCATTTTAATCCAAGGGTTGAAGTTGGTGGAAGATTAGATCAAATGTGGACAAATATTTATCCTTTAATTTGTACAAATTGCTTTTATGCTATTAAAATGGGTGGTGATGAGAAAATGTGGAAGAAATTCGTACAAAAGCAATTGAAGACGAGAATCAGATTGTAGTGATTTTTCTGCACATAGTGGGGGACCATGGGGGTGTATAGATTCTGTCGAGTTTTGGGTTCAGTTGAGTTTTAGATTCAGTCGAGTTTTGGATTCTATCGAGTTTTGGATTCAGTCGAGTTTTAGGATTCGGTCGAGTTTTGGGATTCAGTCGAGTTTTAGGATTCAGTCGACGATGGGATTCAGTCGAGTTTTGGATTCGGTCGAGCACTCCCTGACTCGATTCAGTCGAGCGCTCTTTGAGATCGATCCCCGTATGTGAAGCGTGCACAAATCAAAAGCAGTGACAATATTCTAAAAGTGGGTATGAACGATTTTTAAGGTCGGAGGATTCCAAAAATTAGGTTTTTTTGTCATCGGGGTAAAGTGACGGTTTTACCTCTGTTACTCGGAAAGTGACTCAAAGGGTCCGAAAATACTCGGGATGGACCCGAAAATGGGTACGGACAATTTTTAAGGTGTGGGAACCCTAAAAATCAAGTTTTCAATCGTCAGGGTAAAATGACGGTTCTACCCTTGAAGCTCGGAATGTGGTCTGGGAGGTCTAAAAACACTCGGGATGGATCCGGAAATAAACACGGACAATTTTTAGGTTGTAGGAACCATAAAAATTCAGTTTTCAGTCGTCAGGGTAAAATGATGGTTTTATCTCTTAGGCTCGAAAAGTGACCCAGAGGGTCAAAAAATAATCGGGATGGACCCAAAAATGGGTGCGAACAAGTTTTAGGGTGTAAAACCCTAAAATTCAGGTTTTCGGTCGCTGGGGTAAAATGAAGGTTTTACCCCTGAGGCCTTAAAAGTGATCCAGGTTGTCTAAAAACACTCAGAATGGATCTAAAAATGGGTACAACCAACTTTTAGGGTGTAGGAACCCGAAAAAATAAGTTTTCGGTCGTCGGGATAAAATGACAGTTTTACCCCCGGGGCTCGGAAAGTGACCCAGAGGGTGAAAAAACATTCGGGATGGACACAAAAATGGGTACGAACAACTTTTATGATGTAGGAACCCTCAAAGTCGGGTTTTCGGTCATTGAGGTAAAATGACGGTTTTACCCTTGAGGCCCGGAAAGTGATTCGGGAGGTCTGAAAATATTTAGATGATCCTAGAAATCAGGCATTAATGATTTTTAAGGTTCGGAGACCTTAAAAATCACACTTTTGCGGAGATTGGTTGTTGAGGGTAAAATGACGGTTTTACCCTTCGGGATATGAACGAAGGTTGAAGAGATCTGAGACCTTAGAGGTGGTCCCAAAAATAAACATGAAACTGATATTCATGATTTTGATCAGGATGTGAATGCATCAATAGATTCTATGCATATGTAATTTTTAGAAAACATATATTGTCATGCCCCTGGCTAGGCCTCCATAGCCAGGAGTACGTTTTGAAAACATAAGTTTTTGGGGTACGCCCTCTCCTTAGGCAAGGAAATGAGTATGTCAAAAATGGGATGTCAACAGAACCACTTGACAAAACTGTCCTGCGTGGGTCTAATGGATCCACTCCTTCTACTAGCCTCATCATCTCCTCGTGAACGTCAGGTGGGGCACTGATAAAATAGTCCTGAAACATGTCACACCTTGGGTGAACCGGCATACGACCTGTGAACCCCTTCCACGAACCGCACAAGCCTAAACCCCAACCATTAAATAACTGAGCCCAACAAACTGGCACATAACAGCCACATCACAAACGGATGGAGATAAACTAACACAAATCACCATTAGCAAAATCACAAAATCGCAACTTCAATGTCAAAACAACCATATCACAAACATGGCCACAAACCCAACGAAATGTAAAAGAAAATAAAGTACTCTTACAACCCATTAAACCAAAATGACAAACCAATGAAATAACAGTAAATTATGATAAGGTCCTAAGAGGTCATGAGTCTGTCTCCCCGCTGTATCCTCCTAGCTCTCACCCTGCTTACCTGCACAACATTTACTCGGGGGTGTACAAGGGGTCAGAATAGAATAGAAAATGGTGTGCCAAGAAATAAAGTAAAATAGGACTTCCATGAGGTTATGGTAGTGGCCTAAATCAAGCGTAAGATAATCGGCGTAGCCACCTTAATCCGTAACACAAAGGTGACTGGGGAAAACAGGAGGAGGCTACATCCTACGAGTACAACTACAACTCATGGAAGGAAATATATAACAAAATTAAAGATCCCAAGAAGAATGAAACAAAATTTCACAAGAACGTACAAGCCAACCGTCATAATTAGCACAAAGTCCATAATGACTAGCAAGGAACATGAGTAAATGATACGAGAAACAATATCAATATATACAAGATCACATACAATCCACACACAAGTCCCATATCATAACTCCTCAAATCACGTGTACGTCTCGTGTTATCGTACACCAACTCTAAATAATCATAACGAGTATGTCTCAATACATACACCCATCAACTAGTATGTCTCAATACGTACTACACATAACCATGTATGTCTCAATACGTACAACCAATGAACGAGTATGTCTCAATACGTACTACCAACATAAAGGGTATGTCTACCCATATAAACGAGTATGTCTCAATACATACCACACATAACGATGTCAGCTCTGTCACGACAAAGGGATCCCTAGCCACACCTTGTGCATAGTCCGAAATGTCGTCCGAGAGTACACAACCAAGGTAGGTCTTCGTCCAGGTAAAACTTGTCATGATTCGATGTAACTAAGGACGTTGTGTCACACGGGGATGAGTGCCCATGTGGCCAAAGTCACTCTAGAAGAGTCTTTCCCCTAGGCTTCCATATCAGTCAATACCTCCCCACCCATCACATCACATCCACAACTCATTACTATGATACCCCAAGTCCGCCACAACATATAAGAACAATACAGGGTAATGAAGGCCAAAATATCATACAACATATGGGTGGACCATCACACAATAATATCAACATCAACATCACAGATCATGCTAATTATCACAGAGCATGCCAACACAGGGTACCAAAGAGGAGCGGGAGAAAACAAGATAACAAAAGGTGGTAGGAAAAGAACAAAGGCTAGTGTACACCCCTCACCTGATATAAGCGATACAAACACACTAGTCATGGAGGATGATACCACCACTACGCACCACGTCAACACCTGAACAAATAATCCAAGGGAAAAGTCTCACTAACCACGAAGATTTTCACTAAACATAAAACTCAGAGCATTGAACCCCCCAACAAAGAAGTTAGAAAGCATGAACGAACTCACATGCCTCAGACATGAACGAACTCATTCTTCTAAAACCGAAAACCCCAAATCTACACTAAACAGGCAACTTGCCAAGCGAGGGTGACTCGCCTGTCAGGTCGTCGGTCTCCATCCGCAACCTAAAGTGCAAAAACCCACTCTGTAGGCTTGACAGGTGGGGTAACTGTTGACACCAGGGCGTTGGGCGCGCGAAGGGGCAGGGCGAACGCCCCAGGACGGGCACGAGTGTGGGCGTTCCATGAATTGCAGAACAAGAGGGCATCGGGCCGGATAGGGCGTAATGAAAAAAGGCGAGCCGCACCTCGAAACTCGGTCCACGACGAGAACGTGGGATGGGCCACCCACGAAGATGGCACGACTC
>JAOWBR010190918.1:0-10110 GCA_028571145.1 Dionaea muscipula | reverse complement strand
GGCTGCTATTATCTACCACTTAATCATGCAATATTTAGTCTACCTTTTCAATTACCCAAAGTATATTTATAAAACCTACTGATAATAACTAAGATCCAATTGAGCAGATATGTAAAACTTGCAAAACAAAAGATTGAGGAGAAATGAGATAGGTTTAGGTATTTACCAAAGCTTTTGCATCGATTTCGCGCTCGGTCCTTGGATTCCTCCTCTCGCAATAGTTCGCCGGCGTTGGGGACCTGCTATTCCTTCTGCTCCGCTAGTCGGCGCTCGTAATAGCTATGAGTGAGCTTCGTCTTCACCCTCCTTCGTCGTAGTCGTCGTCGGCGCGTTCCCCCTTTTTCCTCGGCGGCGGCACCGAGTGCTTACAGAGACAACGAGCAGATGAGTAATCGGGGGAGAGACAGAGAATTAGGTTAATACGTTTAGAGGGAAATTAAAGCTGATTTTTTTTTATTGTTTTTTAGTGATACGGTAGTATATAATTATTTTTATTGTGATAAAATAGTAGTATATTATCATTTTTATTTAGATAAAACGGTAATATATATTATCATTTTTGAATTTTTTTTGGGATGATACGGTAGTATACTACCATATGATGAAAAAACCAAAAAATAAAGGAAAAATCGAAGAGGGGTGTGCCTAAAGTGGATCCTAAATTAAATAGGTTAATAGTTGTAGTGAAAAGTTAATTAGGTTAAAATTTTTGACGGAAAAATTAGGAGAAAAAATTTAAGAAGGTTACTTACGAAAAAAAAAAAAACTTATGAAAAAATAATGGATAGAGAAAAAAAAAGGTTAAACTTAACCTAAATTTTCCTAAAAATTAAACTCAATCTAAAAAAATAGTTATCAGTTATTTACTTAAAATAAGTAAAAGTTGCATATTTTATCAATAAAGACGTCGTTTGCTCGATGAATATTTATACTGGGTGTGATGAGATTCATATGTATTGCATATATATTACACATGTGTTGGATAGCTAAGTAAGTCACTGACGTAGAATCGTTTATAGAATATCAAAACAATTCTAACTTTGAACAAAAGTCGAAGTTTTTTCTTAAATAAGCATAGACATAATTCGAGTTTGATTCTCATTACATATAAAGAGTGGCAGGCACTAGTCTAATATTTGATTTGATTTTAGAAAATGAATTCAAAGTTTACAATTTAGCGTTTAGAATTTATTTTTTTGGGGTTTTAAGGTTTTGAATTTTGTTTTTAAAGACCCAATGAAGTATTGCACCAAATAATAATTTACGATTTTGTTTAGGGTAAAGGGTGTAGGTTTTATCTAGGGTTTAGGATTTTGTCTTAGGGTAAAAGGTTTAGGGGTTTTTATGGTTTAGGGTTTTGTTTTATGATTTATAATTTAGGGTTTTCTTAGTGTTTAGTGTTTTGTTTTAGGGTTTAGGAATTATTTTGTTTTAGGGATTAGGGTTTTGTTTAAGGTTTAGGGTTATGGTTGTAGGTTTAGAATTTTGTTTTAGGTTTTAGCTAGGGTTTTGTGTGATTAGGGTTATATGAGAATAATTTTGTACTTTGAGCTTACTTGTATAATAGTTATGGTCGTAGGGTTTAGGATTTTAAATGTTGATTACTCCCCCTGGGTGTGGGCGAATTTTTTTTATAATTTTTGGATGATACAGTAGCATACTATTGTTTTTGTTTTGATAAAAAAGAACTATACTACCATTTTTATTTAGAATAAACGGTAATATACTACCGTTTTTTATTTTTTTTAGACGATACGGTAGTATACTACCGTTTTAACAAAAAATAAAAAAAAAGTTAAAATTCGCGCACACCCCTGTTAGAGGGGTATGCGCGAAGTATTATTCTTTTGAATTAGGATTTGGTTGTATGGTCTAGCATTTTGTTTTAGGTTTTAATGTTTTGTTTGTTTTCGGTTACAGGAGAATATTTTTTCACATTAAGCTTGCTTGTATGATTGATTAGTAATACAATAAATGGTTGATCCCTATATTTGATCCTGTATTTGATGCATCCTGTATTAGTGATACAATAATATTTATATAACAAATCACAACATAATTTGAATTTATCCCTCTCTTATTTGTCCTACATAGTCAAAAAATCAATTCTCATTGGTTGATAATTAATTCATTCTCTTTCTCCTCTTCCTCTCTTCTCCTCTCTTCCCTCTCTCTTTTTCACATCACATAATATTACACAATTCATTATTTACTTTTCTTTCATATCTCATTATATAATTTATCAAATATATAAATATTATGATAAAAATTCATAATTTTTTACGAAGATCAAAATGAGTCTAATGTTGATATAATTTTTATTTTTTTTATTAAAAAATTATATAAAATGTGCGACATGACATGGACACCATATGAGTACACGAATAATTTTTATGAGAGTAAATAAAATTATAAAGATGTTCACCGTAACATTGGCACGGGTAATTTCTAGTTTATTTATAAATATAATTTTATGGCTAAAAATGTTTTCCTTTTTTTTTCGATCCAACGGTCAAAAATATTCTAAGACATCTATTGAAGATATTTTTAAAGAGAGTTGCTGAAGGCACACCCCTTTGACTGGAGTGTGCCGCGATTTTATCTTTTTTTTTTTTGAAATTTTATCTTTTTATTGTTTTCATCCCTCTGACAGCGGTATGTCTATCGTTATTTTAAAATAAAAACGATAATATATTATCGTAAAACGATCGTTTTAATTTTAAAAAAATATATAAAAAAAATTATAGCCACAGGAAGTGCACAAAATACTTACGTTTTTAAACCTGAATGGGAATGAGACCCACTTTAGACACACCTGTGCGTTGATTTTTTTTTTTCATTATACTATCGTTTTTTTAGATAAAACGGTAGTATATTATCGTACAGAGAATCTCAAAAGTGGACTTCCGCTTTTTCATAACAGTGTGGACTTTCCATCACCCTTGGATGAGAAAAGATCAAGAGTCTATATATTTTTCAATAAAAAAGGAAACGGTTGAAAAATATACCGCATTATGAAAAATATCTGAACATATTTTCTCATCCAAGAATGATAAAGAGTCCACACTCTGAAAAAGCGGAAATCCACGTTAAAGACTTCTTATAAAATACACACACCTCAAGTCTCTATCGTTTTATCGTTTTTGTTTTGAAAAAACAAAATAGAAACCCTAGAGTCGTACTGGGAAAAGAGAAACCCTAGTCTCTATCGAGGGCTAACTAAAAGAGAGGAGGTACACGCGAACGAGGTAGAGAGGGACGAGTGACGATGGCGAAATCGTTGAGGTCGAAGAGGGAGAAGAGGCTGCGAGCAATTAGGAGAGATATCGTGAAGCCCTTTTATGAGGACAAAGATGCCGCCAAGCTAGCCGCCCAAGCGGCCGCCCTCGCCGCCCCTAAGCTCCCAGTCCGCAGCTCCGCCATGGAAGTTACCCCCTCCGCCTCCACCGCCACCTCCAACGCAGCCATGGGTACGCCCCCCTGTTATCAATTCGATTCATATGAGTGCTTGTGTCATTTGATTTTGCTTTGGAAATGTGTCTTCTCTTAAATCTAGTTATCCTTCAGCTTTCAATTCTATTTTGCCTGTGCCTATTTGGATACTAATTGATCAATATGATATACGGGATCATATTTCTCCAGTCTGATACATCTAGGTAACAATTACACTGGGAAATAATTGCCTTCCAGTTTAGTAGACCAGAGGGTTCCTGTTTCTGAAAATGTGCAGGAGCTGATCACACCTGGATTGCTATTTGCTAGAACATGTGTTAGTTTTTTTTTTGGGATTTTTTTTTTTTGGGATTTTCTATCCCATATCGGGCAGGAGGATTTTTTTAGAGATTTCCTTTGCCTATATATTTTCTTCCTTAGTTTTTTTGGTTTTGCATTCCACATTGGTTGTGAGAGTTTTTTAGGGATATGTATTATGTTTAGTCTATAAATACATATCCTTGCTCTTCCTTTGTATATTATTCTCACATACATATCTTGATTCAATATTTAATTTTACATGTTAATTTTCGGTTGTGGGTTTCGTTATTTTTTGGCAATCGGAAATTTAGAAATTTGGAAAGTTGGAAAGTCGAAAAATCCGAAATCGGTTTCCACTTGTAATTTATGAACTTTGTATGTTTTGTTAGTAAAGTGTTTCATCCTTTCCGTGGTTGTTTAGTTTCCGTCGAGAAGGATAGATTGTGTGTTTCTCATTCCGCTACGCGACGAATCCTAACAAACTGATATCAGAGCGTTAGGTTTTGGATTTAATTGGTTTTCTAATGATGACAAGATTTGATATTGAGAAGTTTGGCGGAAAGATGAGCTTCACTTTGTGGCAACTTCAAATGCGTGGGATTTTGGTGCAGGACAATCTATTCAAGGCGCTTGTTGGAGAAAAGCCGGAGACTCTGTTTGATGCGGATTGGGATGAGTTAGATCTTAAGGCTCTAACAGCTATACAGTTGTGTTTGTCAAATGAGGTTTTACGAGAAGTAGCTAAGGAAGAAACCTCTTCCGGTTTTTGGCTCAAGTTGGAATCTTTGTACATGACAAAGAGCTTGACCTGTTGACCAACAAGTTTCGTTTGAAGCAACAACTGTATATGCTTCGATTGGGAATAGGAACTTCTTTCAAGTCTGATCTTGATACATTCAATTCTGTTATTATGGATTTGGAAAGCCTCGATGTTAAAATTGAGGATGAAGACATGGCCCTATTATTGTTCTGTTCGTTACCCTCGTCCTTTAAGTATTTTCGTGAGACTGCACTTACGGTAATGAGAGTATTTCACTTGAAGAAGTGAAGGCTGCCATACTCTTGAGGGACATGCTAAACAATAAATTGACAATTTCAAAGTTTATTTCTAATGTTGAAGGACTCATTGTCAGAAGTAGACTTGCGGACAGAAGTTGTGATAGTGGCAAGTCGGAGTCAAGTGGTAAACCAAACTTAAGCAACGTTGAGTGTCACTATTGCCACAACTCAGAATCAGGTAGTGCTCTTGGGAAACAATGTGGCTTGTAAAATTGTCAAAAAGGGCACAAGGATAAGAATGTATGACGGAATTGTTAGAACTATGTCGGATGTGTGACATGTCCCCGATTTGAAAAAGAACCTAATTTCTTTGGGCACTCTTGATGGTAAAGGGTGCAAGTACTCAACCGAAGATGGAGTTCTGAAGACGAGGAGAGGTGCTCTTGTATATCTAAGGGTAGCACAGTAATTGGTTCGACAACTGCCAACCACCCCTTCTATGTCGGAATCAAATGTCACCAAGTTGTGACATATGAGACTGGGCCATATGAGTGAGAGAGGAATGTCTCTCTTAATTCGAAGAGGTTTGTTGTTGGACAGTGTATAGGAAAGTTGAATTTCTGTGAACATCGTGTTTTTGGGAAACAGAAAAGGATCAGTTTCAATACGACCGTCCTTTGAACTAAGGGTACTTTGGACTACATTCATTCTGATTTGTGGGGTCTGTAGAAGTTGTTTCCAAAGGTGGAGCTATGTATATGCTCATCTTTATCGATGAATATTCTAGAAAGGTGTGGGTCCATTTTCTCAAACATAAGAGTGATGTGTTTGAGACATTCAAGCAGTGGAAGATTAAGAGGTTGAGGACAGACAACGGTTTAGGGTTCTGTAGTGGAGAATTCAATGAGTTTTACAAGAAGAAAGGTATTTTGAGACATCTTATTGTCCCTTATACTCTACAACAGAATGGGGTTGCAGAGTCAGAGTGTATAAATCACACACTTTTTGAGAAAGCTAGAGCTATGCTCTTTAATGCCGGTTTGGGAAAGGAATTTTGGGTCGAGCCTGTGTCTACATCGTGTTTGCTGTTCTCTAGTAGCTTCGATTGAGATTGAGACTCCAGAGGAGGTTTGGTCAATAGGAGTACCAGTCGGAGTCCAATGACCATGAATATCCCAAAACTTACTAGTACCCTGAGAAGAGGAGTTAGAACTAGAAGTACTGTTGTAAACTTTTGGTGCTTGTGGTGGATGTGGAACTTGTGATGATTGAATTTCAGAAGACAACTGATAACACTCACATAAGTTGAACAATAATCTTTTAGTGCTATCAAACATATCTCGTGCAACACTTAGCTCAAAGGCATATTTCAATGCACACAACATCATATCCATCTTGCTCCTAGGATCAAGTACTAGTGTAACATAAATAAGCATATTCATCCTCGACATATTTCCAAAATAAGCATTGTACTTTACCATCATCTCTTTGGCAATTTCAGAAATCATCCTATAACTGTTGTTTTGATAAAGAATCAAGATGATCCCTCATATTTGTGAACTCATTGAAGTATGAGGTGATCAATGATAGAACTGCTTGCCAATTCCGGCGATGACAATATTGATGATGAGATTGTGGGTCTTGATTTTGTAACTTGTAAGTTCAGAATTAGAGGAAAAGGATGCTTAATACAGAAGGTAAAGCATCAAGAAAACAAACAAATGATGTTATGGATTTACAGAAGTGGGCAAACTGTCTATTGAAGTTAAATGGTGAATTTTCCCAATAAAACTTCACTTTGTTGCCATGGTATTGCCTGCGACAGTATTTTAAATTGGGTTAATCGTTACCTGGTCAGTCAAATCAAGGGAATTTTGGGTGGTGAAGCTATAACAATGGAACCTTTATGAGAAGCAGTCTCAACTCTTAACTTTTGTGCTCTCGAGTGACTGAGATTTGTGAAGTGAACTAGGTATTTTTTCACCATGTAGTTCTCATAAATTGCTTGTAAGATCCAGGTACAGTTGGGTGGGGTCCTGATGGATTTCCAATTACGATATGAATTTTCAAACCAGAACCTTGAATCATCATAAAGCAAAACGGGTGAGGAAGTGCAATTGTATGCCATTATATCCTATCCTTAATGGTTAAATTGGGGAACTACAAGGTTGAGCATACTATTCCAATTCTACATTAAAGCACATCATGTAAACAAGGGTGGTTGATTAGCAACAGAGCGAGAAGATGGATATCAAGGAAAAATTATGGATTGTTTTCTCCTAGGTCATTTCTACGGGCACAAATAGAGATCACAATCTTTGTTTAGCTACCGCCATCGTCGTCATCATCATTATCATCATCATTCCCATTAGGTGGAGTCTGTTACACGTATTCATATCTTCAATTTACGACGTTGGACATCATGGTCAGTTGCAGCATTTGCAGTGTTGGGAAGCATGGTCAGTTGCAACAATCAACTCCCCCTCTTAAGCGCAAAGAAATCAAAAGTGTGATTCGAAGTGTTCGAAGCAAAGGGACGTGTGGTAGCATACTTAGAATTGAGAAACTGTACACAACAGAAGAAGGCAGGAAAAACAATACCACAAGAACTCCATTCCATAACCGAGGAAAGACAAGACATTTACCAATCGATAAAAGTGTATTTTCTTAGGGTATGCTGACGAAGTCATGAATATGTATGTATGATAGCTTTATTAACTGAACGTTGAAAACAAAGAATCAATGTCTTGATATCTACATACTGCATGTATAGACTTTTGTTGCTTACCTTCATCCTTGGAACTATGCCTATGTCGGATTATTTATCTTCTACATGAAGTCCCACCAAATGAAATTCGAGTACCTCTTATCCCTTTTCCTTTTCCCTGCCCTATTAATACCACAGTTTCACATCATCTCATAAGCATTGCTCAACTGCTTTATGATGATGCATTATTCTTATAGGAAGCTAGGAGGGAGATATTATCAATCTTTACTTGGGGGAAGTCTTGGCACCTACCTTAGGGAGATGTGATTGTTCAAGCAATTGTCATTGTCGTTGCAACAATGGGCTATAGGCATCTATTATGCTATTACTGCACCTTGATTTAGATTTCACATTTAAATTACCAGTTAATGTATTCATATTTCCATTCATTTTTTTGGATGCTCAGTTTTGATAATGTAACCATTCTCATGTCTTGCTCGTCTACAGATGTTGACATGGAGGGCAATCAAGTAAAGGGATCCTTGAAACCAACTGGTGGAGTTGGGAAGAAGTTGAGAAGGAAATTGAAGATTGCCAAAAAGAAGCGTCGTGGGAAGGGGATAGGGAAGAAGAACATCTGACGGGATAGATGACAGTAGTTTCCACCCCTTGTTTAAGCTCGAACGGGGCAGCACATTGCGGTATAAGATTTGAACTTTTAAGCATCTACCTTTGTCTCCTCTTTTGTCTTGAAATAGATGTTTTAGATTTGCACTAGTTAGTATAAGGAATAAAGCCAATCTTCTTGTCATCAATCAACAAATTGTTTTAGAGGGTCGTAGCAAAATCTAATGGTCTTCAAAGTTCTCTGATATGAGCTTTGCTCCTAGGAAAAACTGGATGGTTGCTTCTGGTTCTACCCACATGCATGATTCACTTCCTTTCATTGGTAATGAAGTGGATCATGAGATCAATTATAATTGTGATGAAAAAATTGATCTTGATCTTGATTTTGATGAAGATGAAGATTTTCAATCGGATGGAATTGAATTGAAGATGAAGAAGAAGAAATGATGAAATAGATTTTGCAGAAACAAATTTTGATTTTGGAATTGGAAACACTAATTTGGGTGACGTTTGCATTGAGGCATCTTTGTCTGGAAATGATAAAAGTGTGGTTGAGGTTAGTATTGAAACACTTACATATGGAGTGGATGTTAAAAGAGAAAAAATATTGATAATTCCTAGTTTTTTGAACTACTCAATTGAATCAGTTTCCAAAATGAAGTCATCAACAAAAGACTATTTGATATATGAAAGTGCAATGTTTGTAAGCAAGGATGAGTTGAAAATTAGTTTAGATATGTTGTCCTTGTATGAAAAGTTTGAATATCGAGTTTTAAGATCAAGTAAGATTCGTTTCTTGACTTCCTGCATAGAAACATGCTCATTTTAATTACGGGTTGTTAGGGTTAATGAGGGATCGCGTTGGATAGTAAAAAAGTTTGTGAAAGGCCATAGTTATCAACTGGTTTTATTAAGTCATCGTCCTCAACAGGTATCTACTGAAATTATAACATCACTCATAGCCTCAAAACTAAGGTATGATAGACGTATTATTCGACCTAAAGACGTGGTCGGAGAAATGCAGACGGAAAATGAGATCAATATCTTGAACAAAAAGTAAGGGTGCATACGGTCCGGATTGGTTCGATTTTGCCAAAACCCACGAACCAATTCATACCATACGATTTTACATTTTGGAGAACTAATCCGGATTGTTAAATCATTAGAATCGATCTGATCCGTAACTGCGGATCCGGTTCGATTATAGATCGGAAACGGTTCAACATTTTTATCAATGAAAAATATATGTTGACTTTTGAAAAAATCAACGAAAAAATAAAAATAAAAAACCATAAAATAATAAAAAAATTAGAAATTATATTAATATTAGTCTTATTTGGATCGCCTCAACAAATTAAAAAATTTAACTATAATATTATATAATTTTTATTAAATATATTATTAAAAATTAAATTTTATTTAAAATATTAATATTAAAAAAAAATCTGCAGCCCACCTCACCTCACGTTATTATCAACCAATTAATATTGAATAATTAACAACATTTATAATAAATATGCAATTGAAAAAAGTTTGTGCGATTAATGTTGATAACACATGAAAAATACCCTATTTTATATTCAGGTTTGTTCAAGTATAACAGAGCTTTGGTTTGACAGGCTCATCAAAGCCCAAAAGGTTCACCTCCCCATTTCTCCATGAAATGGAGAGTTTTGTGTTAATCTAAACTGTTAGATGTATTTAAAACGTGTTTTTAAGGGTCCCTGCAAAAAATCAGCAAAAAAAACGATCGAGAAGGGTTTGATCCGATCACTTTTTTTATGAAACCGTTGGATAAATATTTATCAAAAACTCTTTGGATAAGAGAGTCCAAATAGCCCAAAAGAGACACAGCCCAAAAGGACCCCAAAAAGGAAAGAAGCTCACAGGTGGGCCCCACATCCTAGGATGGTCCCCGCAAGTGAGTCTCATAGACCACAGGTGGGCCCCACGGGCCGAGGTGAGTCCCGCATGTGGGCCCCACGACCAAGGGTGGGTCCTGCATGTGGGTCCCACAGGCCACA
>JAOWBR010190907.1:0-10112 GCA_028571145.1 Dionaea muscipula | reverse complement strand
CCCCTTACCTGACAAACGCGCACGTCCAACATCTAACTAACACGATCACAAAGTCTCGAACACGCTAACAGAATCACCTATACACAAACATCACGGAAATCTCACTAATCACACAACATGTGACGCACTACGAAACAATCGTCTAAAATCCTATAATCAAGCCTACGAGTCGTCTAACATGCAACCCAACCCAAACGGTACCCAAAGTCACGTCAAAATAGTCCCAAACATGCACGCAGGGTGAAGCACGGTCGTGCTCGAGAGCACGGCCAACACGGCAAAGCCGTGTGGATGAACAGCCGAGTCTGCATGGCAAACTGCAGGGAACACGGCCGTGTCGGGGGAGAGCACGGCCGTGTCGGATCAAAAAATAAATCTGGGAAAATGGCCACACACGGACGTGTTCATCATGAACACGCTCGTGTCGAGCCCAGGCACATTCTGCCGGAGGAAAACGACGATGCGAAAACATGCACAACTCAATCGGGACTCAATCAAAACGATCCAAACCCATCCTAAAACATGTCAAGGCCCTAAACCAAACACCCTAACACATCTAAACTAAACTACAATGAAGACGGAAAACGAAACAGAGAACCGATACCTCAAACGACGATTCCGCCACCGACGCCGCCGACTACCGATGGCACTGGCACAGTCTCCTCCCCTCCGCTGGATGCCATCCATCAACACGACGAGACAAAAACTATCATCAACACCATCATCCAAAGAAACAAAAGAAAGAAAAGAACCAAGCCATCGAAACCCTACTGTGAAGGACGACGAAACCGCCCACACCGATGCCCGGCCCTCCTCTTCTCTTCGCCACCGACCGGAGATCGTCGCCGTCGAGACCCTCTGACTGTCGCCCGTTGCTGCTGATACCGAGAAGAAAAGAGGGAGCAAAAAGAAAAGGGATGGTGGTGAGAGAGGGAGATGAGTACGGGAGAGAGAGGAAGGAGATATGAAACTGCCAAAAGAATAAGGGAGAGAGAAAAAAAATATATGAATGTGGCTAACCAATGGGTAACCGACGGAGATCAAGGGATTAATCCAAATAAATCTCAAATCAAATCCCTAAAGATACGAAAAGGCAAATCAGCCAAAATCCCACTATTTAAAAGAAATAAAAGATCCATCAAAGGGATTAAAAACACACCATTAAAACCCACAAACAAACATAGTATCACCAAAGGAGATACCAAATATTAAAACTCATATATAAATCGTAAAACAACAATAATAATAAATAACAATAATATAAACCCCACTAAAATAACCATAGTATATCTTAATATCATTATTAAATAACGACAATAATATCAAGTCACTTAAAAACGAGATATTAACCATAGTAACAATAATATCGTCATTATTAATAAATAATGACAATGATATTTAAAATGATAAAAACAATAATAATAAGGTCAAAAATATTAATAACGCAACATTAGTAAATAATACTATTAAATATCAACCTGAATAATGAATAATAATTAAATAAAATATAAATAATAACCGGTCCCGAAGGAGTGGGTTATCACAGATCTGCCCGGGCAGATCACCCGGGCCTCCTTACTTTGCCATTTCCTTGGCCAGCCTGGCTAGCCAAGAATGCACAACCCGGGTGATCAGCCCGGATGCACAGCCCGAGTGATCAGCCCGGCCGGTCAGGTTGGAGGAGCATATCGGTAATCCGATAATTCCCTCTCCTCCATTTTCCTCCTTACCTATATATATGAGACCCCCTCTAGCCCTCCAGGTATGTGATTTCTTCCGACTTCAACATCTTTTTCTGCCATAAGCTTGATTCCGCGTCTTGCTTTCCTCGACTGACTTAAGCATCGAAGCGGTCGTCCCGGGCTTAAAACCTCGAGCTTCCCTCTGACGTGGTTTGCTAGTCTTTCCAGGTCCAAGAGTCGATTTCCTCATACCCGAAGTCGATTCAGCGTCGGCTTAGCTTGTTGAACCGGTTTTCCCTGCTTCGACAATCGGAAGCGGTTCTCAAGCCTTAAGTGATATCGCTTGGCTCATTTTCAGACGGTAACAATCGGTTAATCTTAAAGGTCATAAAATAAAAAAAATAAACAATTAAAGGGGAAGGATAAAAATGTAATACACCCAACAAGGTAAACTACATACAAGTCACTGCTATCATGGAAAGCTCTCCTCAAAACTCTCTCCTTTAGAATATACTTTTTCAGGATCAAATTTAAGGGTCAAAGTGTGCTCCCTGTCTCCCTCTCGGTCGTTGCAGCATTGTTTATTCAGAATGTTGTTACGCGACCTAAGAGAGGACTGAAGGGACAACAAGAGGAGGCAAGACAGGGAGGTGAGAGGGGAGCTTTCTACAACACCTGTTGTAGTGCCCGCTAGAGAGTTCGTTGACATTTTTTGTGTGTGTGTGTTAGGTCAGGTGGAGTAAAGCATACAAAATATATATAAAAAAAAAATCCAAAAATTCATTGCGACTAGCAGGATTTCTGATGCCAAAGAAATTTCCGATGAGAGGAGGGTGGGGCCAAGGTGTCATTTCCACTGTGAGTCGGCCCCTTCCCGAGTAGTTTAGAATTACCGTGACCCATGTGCGGGAAGGGTTCCGTCTCCCTCTCGGTCGCAGCAGCATTGTTTATTCCCTTGGTGATGGAAGTTCAATACCGTTTCAATGCTGGACCCTTGCTGCCATGATACCTTCATTACCATGTATTACATATTTCTTTTACGTCTCAATCTGGCCCACACCAAATCTGTCCATAGTCCATACACGTGCCGTCCGCCAAGACCGTCCATTTTCTAATTGACTCTTGTACGTTTCGTTCAATGATTTCTCCCGTTTTCTTCCCCATCTTCCCTTCTATCAGTTGCAGTTCCTTCTCTTCCTCTTTTGTATTTATCATTGTCTTGAATACCCGAAAATTAGGCACAGAAATCAGCCAAAAGAGGGATTTCTTCCCTGTGAGATATGATCTCATTCAGCTTTTTATGAACTCCTCTTCTTTTTTTCAGTAAGTAACTCCTCTTCTTCTTGCCTCCATTTATACTTCAATGATGGCTATGGATTGAGGTTCTTGATCAGTTTTCAGATTTTAGCTGAAAATTGTTTGCGTAATCGAGCACACGGGTAATTTGTTGAATGGGAAAATAGATTCGGGTTTAAATTTTGATTAAAGATTGAATCTTTACTCTTTGGTGTTCAGTGGAAGTACAAGGAGCAAAGAGGGTAACTTAGTTTGGTGTTCCATGTGAGACCCATTTGGCTTTGCTTAGTTAGCTTGGACCTTGCTTGATTGAGCGGAGGGAATGTTTTTTCTCAGTTTTCTTTTTTTGAGCCTGAAAACAATATTGGTCGAACTCTTTTAATAAAAAGAAAAAGAAGATGTGGTGGTGCGAGTTACTTCTGTTTTGGAAATAGAAAATTCCATTGTGTTGGGCTTGTGGTTCTTTTCTTCGCTTGGGTGGCCCATCCTCTATATCCGTTGCGTAAATGGTGTACTCTCTTACACAGTTAGTTTATATGTTGACGTGATCCCCTTTTTTGATTTCACGTGCAAAATTTTCTGGGCCTTCCTCTGTTGATTTTTCTTCTTGGTTTGAATGAATTCTAGGAAGGATAACTGTTCACTTTTTTAGGATCATACATATACTTTTTGTCTAGAAAACAAACTCAGTTGAGTTCCTTGTTATCTGATAGGCTTGCATCTGGTTTTCTCTTTTCCTTCGTTTAGTGGAAGAGCTGGATTCTCCCTTGGTTGTTGCAATTGTTGTGAATTAAGTTGGTGAAAAATGGTGAGGAGAGAAGGATTGAATGGTGAGGACTTGGACCTGTGCTTCAAGAAGCTGATGGTGCTTGGTGCTGGTGTTGGTGGCGGCGAAGACAGGAAGATGGATGTTGAGGTGATCCATGAATGGAAGGATATCCCTGTGGAGCTTCTACTGAGGATCCTGTTGCTGCTTGATGATCAATCGGTGATCAGGGTTTCAGGTGTGTGTAGTGGGTGGAGGGATGCAATTAGCTTGGGACTATCCCGTCTTTGTCTCTCATGGTATATAATCCTGCCTCTCTCCCTGTGCGCTGCCTAACTTCATTTTGCACTTTTTTTATTTCTACTTTTTCATGACTATACTCTCTTGTGGCTGAAATACTGTTCTTTGGTATTTGATGCTTAAGTATGATAAGTTTGAATTATCAGCTTTTGGATCCAACTTTTACTTTGATGAAGCTGCTGTTCTCGGTTCTGGGTTTAGATACATTTGCTTGAAGTGGTATTGATCGACATAGCTCAAGGACCATTTAGTGGCAATGGATCATTGGTCTAGTGTGGCCTATGGTTCAGATGACAGCATGTTAAATACATGGTAGTTGGGTCATGTTTTGTTTTGTAGCATAGGTTTGTAGACTGGGAGGTTGATACCATACTTTGCCTCTTCTTTGATGAATGTCATCTATTGAAATGGAGTCATTCTACTTGGGTGATTCTTCAAGGACTTTGATGTTCATGGCTTTCTTTTCTTAGCATGCAGGAGTTAGAAAGAGATACCCTGTCATTTTGCATTAACTGAACTGAATCCTCCTTATTCTAATATACTGTCAAAACACTGCTTCTAGAGTTCAAGTTTCTGTGATTTTTTCCATGTCTGTCACAGACTATAGGCTAACAAGTAGAAGGCTTAGTTAAAGTTGTTTCAATCGCCTTCATGCTTTATTTTGACTGTTTCTCCTTTGTGAGCGCCGAACGTTTATTTTCCCATGAGCAAGAATCATGAAGTCAATGCCTTGTTGATAAAGTGTGAGTAGTTGGGTACAACCGTACTACTATATTTTACCATCGAGCCTAAATCTTCAATCCATAATCTTTAAGTAGTCTTCTCATGAGCTATAAGGATCTCAGAAGTTTCGTTTTCGATGCCCATTCTTCAATTTTAAGTCAACAATGAAAGAATTGGAGCAAATTTCGGAGAACATAAGAAAGAATTTAAGGAGCTAGGCTGTAGTGGATTGCATGTCTGGGTTATTGGGTACAGAGAATCGAGCAAAACCATACCTCAAGGACATCATTAGCTATTGGTCATTAAGCTGTATTCTCAAAATACTGATATCTACAACTGTGACAAGAGGAGCCATGATTGACTAATATGCCGATTTGGCCACCATTAGTTGATAAACAATTTCTTGTCCTGTCAAATCCCAAACAATTTGAATAGGAGTCAATTACCAAGATTTAAATTCATGTCTTCAATTTGTTGAGGAAGACTATCTAATTCTCGGGGAAGGATCAAGTAAAACCCACTAGTACCTTTCTGCTAGACCAACATAATTTCTTAGGGAACCACTAGCTAGGTAGTGGAATATATAAAATACACTTTTGTTTGAGTGGGATAGTTTGTTGCCAAAGCTTAATAACCTCCTCATTAACTACAGTCCATGTGAGACTTAGGTACCCGTAAAAGTTAGGAGGCTTGTCATTCTTGTTGAAGCATCACCCCTTAGTTTTGGTCGTTATCCCTTAAAGGTTTCCGCTGAAGTGAAGTCAATGTGGCTAAGGTAGGGTATTTACCCTCATTGTATGTGGGAGCAGGACATAGGCTGGGTACCCATTGGAAAAGGAATGCCGATCACAAATCTATTGGCATGTGGGTGTTGACCTCATGGATTGATGTTTTTACCTGCTAGATGCCCTTCCTTTCGGTTAGAAAGAACTTGGACAGTGCGATGATCATGTACTTTCTTCTTTAGGTGTAAGAACAACATGAACAGCTTGGTCCTGTCCCTTGCCCCTAAATTTACAAAGTTGCAAACATTGATACTGCGCCAGCATAAGCCCCAGCTTGAGGACAACTCTGTTGAGACTATAGCCAATTATTGCCATGATCTGCAGGAGCTGGACCTGAGTAAAAGCTTTAAGCTGACTGATTGTTCTTTGTATGCCCTGGCTCATGGCTGTCCCAATCTTGTGAAACTAAATGTCAGTGGTTGTTCAGCTTTTAGTGATGCTGCACTAGCATATCTAACTGGCCTTTGCCCGAAGTTGAAATCTCTAAATCTCTGTGGATGTGTGAATGCTGCTACAGATAGGGCACTGCAGGTAAAGTTGAATTCTTCAACTTCCAAACTTCACCATCCTAAAAAATTGAGCAGAAAGAAGTCCTGAACTTCCATGTTTAATTTGATTTCTTCAACTGATGTTGGCGAGCTGTGTGCAGGCCATCGGGTATAACTGCAGCGAGCTTCAGTATCTGAATTTAGGTTGGTGTGAGAATGTTGGTGACCTTGGAGTAACAAGTCTAGCATATGGCTGCCCAGATCTCAAAGCCCTTGATCTATGTGGGTGTGTTCTTATAACAGGTAATAATGGCCAAGTGAAATTTGTCAAATTACATTGCTTGCTTCTCCAATTTAAAATCATGCTCCCCTACACATATCTGCTACTGCAGAGTCTGGAAACCTTGCTCCTTCAACTCTCTCCCACTTCAGATCAATCTCTTTATATGTTGGACAATTCACACTTCAATACTCTTCTTATTCCCAATAGGGAACCTGTTTGTTTTAACTGGAATTGATATACTTCTGCACCTTCTTCCTTTCTCGGTCAGATAGACTCATATCAAAAAGAGGTTGGAAATAAGTTCTTTCAAAATTGACGATTTGTACCTCTGTTAGAGGTGTTCTAGAAATGTCCGCGATTGAGTAAATAGTTCTACGAACGAAGGTGGTTATATGAGTTTGTAACTAGAAATTTCTTTAGAGTGCTTTCCTTATTCACATTGTCCCTAGTAAGCATACTGCTTTAGCTGTTCTTTGGCAGCATGCCCTTTCCCTAAGTGCGGAATCCTGTGCTGTAGAAGGTCTTATCTGGATTCTGTTGCTTCTGCTGGATCGTTCGTCCATTAAACATGCACTCACATATGTAAACGGGTTCCAGTAGCCTTCACCGCTGTGCACTATTCTTGAATCTCTTGGACAAACAAGCACTCTTCCCTTGTGTTTGGCTGACGTCAAATTCCTTGTATCTTGATGCAGACGAAAGTGTGATTGCTTTAGCAACCAGATGCCGGTACCTGCAATCTTTGGGACTGTATTATTGCCAGAACATCACAGATAGAGCAATGTATTCTCTTGCTCAGAGTCGGCTAAAGAAGCAGTATGAAAGATGGGATCCCATGAAAAGTAGAAGTGAGGAAGATGGACTTAGGAATCTCAACATCAGTCAGTGCACTGCTCTAACCCCTCCAGCAGTGCAAGCTGTTTGTGATTCGTTCCCTGCACTCCACACTTGCCCAGATAGGCACTCTCTCATCATAAGTGGGTGCCTCAACTTGACCTCTGTGCACTGTGCTTGCGCTGTCCAAGCTCACCGGGCTGCCTCCACGTACGCCAATTGAACAGCTATGGCCTGAATTTCACCGGAGTCCAAGGAGTCAGTGTGATGGTGCTTGTACATAGAGATTGTCTTCGTTTGCGAACTAGTTTAAAGGTTTTGTATGGCCTTCTGTAAGCGTCAGGACTCGAGCTTGTCCTGTGTGAGATGACAACTGCTCATCTGGCTGCTGTTTCGTACTTCTGCATGTCTGGTTCAGCGAGCTAGCCTTCTCTTCATGAGAGGCGGTGTTGCCTTCAGTCAATTAGATGGGTAAGAAATGGTATAGTTCAGAGAAGCTATCGGTGATTATGGAGGAACGAAGCAGAAGATGGAGAGATTTCACAGATGTGAGAATTCTCATTGATTTCTCATTTTTTCGGAATGAATTGAACTTACAACCAAAATTGTTAAATATGCTATTACAAAAGGGCTATTCTAACAAACCCTGCCGAAAATGAATGCGGCACATGCTGCTGCTAATCACAGCCCAACACTTATTTGAGAAGAAAACAAAATAGCTAACTCAGCAGATAAGACAACAAAATAACTAACTCAGCCTACGTTAAACGCAGCGTACTTATTATTTTCTTTCAGCATCCTTGTGAGCATTACATGGATGGAAAAAGTGTCAAAAGATATAGAGTTTTTGGAGTATATGGGCATGTCCAGCAGTGTCAGAGTATAGAGTTTTTGGAGTTTGTGAATAGTGAGTGTTGTGTAATATTTTTTTGAATATGACAAATTTAGAGTGTGGATGAAAATATAGATGGATGAATAGTGAGAAGTATTTTGTAATAAATTTTTAAGAGGATGAATAAAACTCTAAGTATAGAGTTTTTTTGAAAAATATGTAATTATGTAATGGGTGAATAGTGAGAGTGGTGTGTAATAATTTTTTAAGTGTAGATAAAAATTGATATGTGAATAGTGAGTGTGGGGTAGGTAGCAAATTTTGTATAACTGGTGTGGATGCTCTAGATAGCAATTGCGTAATTTGCATGCCTTCAATTTCTATATTGGAAAATGAGAGAAGCAAAATAATTTTTTATTGTGTTTTGGTTGTGTAAAATTAGATATCTTGAATTTTTTTGAGATTGTAAATAAATGATGATGAATAGGACTCAGTGATATAGATGATGTAAAATGAATGGTGTAGATGATGTTGTACGGAATGGTTGTGTAATTTTATTATGCTTTTATCATTACTTTTCTATATCTTGTTTGACTTCGGATGCATTCTCTAATAGCTTCGTACAAGATGGAGCATAAAGGATTGAGTAAGTAGGAGGGCAAAGTTTTAGTAAACACGTCCGCTAACTGTAATGTAGTGGAGACATGACTGGTTTTAATTGATGAAGCCAACTTAAATTTGATCACGAATCAAGTGACAATCCAACTCTATTTATATGCTTTGTGCACTTACGAAAAATAAGTTTGATTATTGTAGTAGAGGTCAACTGCATGTACACGTGGATGAGGAATCTGTAGAGCTTCAAGAAGACATCAAAAGCCACATGATTTCTATTGTACCTGAAAACCCTCGAGCCAACACCAAAATCCCAAAAATCAGGTTGAGAAAAGTCTGGCTGGAAGAGAATCCATTGACTCGAGGGAGGAGTGATAAAATGTGAAGAAGATAATTCCGATCTTGTCATGTGTGTGAGATGACGACTGCTCGTCTGGCTGTTATTTCGTACTTCTACATGTCTGGTTCAGCAAGCTTTCATGAGAGGCGGCATTGCATTCAGTCAATAAGATGTGTAAAAAATGTTGTAGTTCAGGGAAGCTATCGGTGATTATGGAGGAATGAAGTAGGAAATTTATATTTTATAATGCATAAGGTGGGCAACATATTTATATACCAACTATATTAACTATTCACATATGTACAAGCTTAACTAAAGTGATCAATTTATGTTATTTAAGTCTATTGACTACTTATGTGTGATGTGGGTTAATATATGTGGATACTGATTCCGACACGCCTCCATATATAAAGTGATATGTTTAGGGTTATGGCCCCTAGTAGCCGCTCTCGCACATGTTCATCTCTCCCCAAGAGAAAACATCAAGTCTCTCCTCTCAAGGGAATCAAGGAAACGAGCGATTGGAAGGCCAACACACTTGCTCGATCCATCAGGTTCTAGTAATCGTTTTCCCCTACAGTCTTCCGCTGTGATTACGCCTTTGGATTGACTATGGATCAAGGTACACATCTTTAAACCCTTAGGTTTCGTTCTTGATGATTTTGTATTTTGATTCGGGTGTGGTATGTGTTTTTCATATATGGACGCTTTAATTCTAACAAGTGGTATCAGAGTCACTCTTCATACAAGTCATTAGGATGATTTTTGATGATTTTTAGTGATTTTGGTGCGATTTTTCGCATTCTGCGAACCTGGGTTCACGTTCTCTGGAACAGAGGACGTCCACGAGGATGTCCTCGACAGTTACGATTCATGTTGGATGTCCACGTGGACGTCCGCGAGTGCATTTTTTGTGTTGGGCTCTTGAGGACATCCACGCGGACGTCCCAAAATGTTTCTATCCTGATTTTGATGAATTGGATTACAATGGCGGATGTACGGACTTCCACAGGTATAAAAACCTAACATGTATTTACAATGGTGGACGTTCGCGCTCAAGTCAAGGTCAATCCCCGTAGCAAAGCATGCACATATCGAAGCATGCCCATACAGAAATTGTAATGAAGTTTTTTTTGTTAACACAATATTTTTTTTATGTTTGTCGTTT
>JAOWBR010190896.1:0-10113 GCA_028571145.1 Dionaea muscipula | reverse complement strand
GGAAAAATGTCATTTCATAGTACAAAGTGGAATTGTACTTGGGCATAGAATCTCAACATCTGGAATTGAAGTAGATTGGGCGAAAATTGAGGTTATCGAGAAATTACCACCCCCTACAACCGTGAAGGGAGTGAGGACCTTTCGGGTTCTACCGGTGTTTCATTAAAGACTTCTCAAAAATTGCAAAACCACTTTGTAACTTACTTGAGAAAGATGTTGATTTTCAGTTTAATGAGGATTGTTTGAATTCTTTCAACAGGCCGAAGAAGGAGTTGATCCCCGCCACTATTATGGTGACACCCTATTGGACTTTGCCGTTTAAATTGATGTGTGACGCTAGTGACCTCGCTGTGGGTGCATTTTTGGGTCAAAGAAAGGACATGAAGTTGCATGTTATTTACTACGCTAGTAGAGTTTTCAATAAAGTACAAATGAATTATGCAACTACTGAAAAAGAACTGCTAGCTATCAATTTTGCATTTGATAAATTTCGCTCTTATCTCGCTGGATCAAAAGTAATTGTTTACACAGACCATGCTACAATAAAATATTTTCTAGCTAAGAAGGATGCTAAACCGCAATTAATCCGTTGGGTTTTGCTTCTGCAGGAATTTGATTTGGAGATCCGGGACAAGAAAGGGATGGAGAATGTTATAGTTGACCATTTATCGAGACTAAAGAACAATGGTGAGAAGAATGAAGTTCACATCAATGAAACCTTTCCTGATAAGCAACAAATGGCAACATCAGAGGTTCCATGGGAAGATACGATCTAGATGGTCGGAACCGTTCGTGGTGTCAAGAGTGTACCCATACGTCGTAGTGGAATTGCTAGGAGAGGATGGATCTACATTTAGGGTCAATGGTCAGCGACTGAAGCCTTATTTTGTAGGAGAGAACATGCCGACCAGTGAGGATCACACGCTTAAGGATCCGCGTTCGAATTCAAAGTGATGATTTAACAGGGGTCGAGCTTATGACCATAAACAAGTGCTTCGTGGGAGGCAACATATGAGTTTTTAGTTTTTATTGTCGTTGTTTTTATTTTTCATCGATTTTATTTTTGTTTCATGTCATTTAATAGTTTTAGTTAGTGTCTTTAATTTTCTTTACGTAAGAGCAAACAAAATGAAATACCACTTGATTTCATGCAGGAAAGACGAGTGAAAAACCTCACAGTCGATGGATCGAGTTAGGCGTTGAACAAGTAATTCGGTTATGAAGCCTGGGCCGGACACGGCTAAGGTAATCAGGTCGTCCTGTTAAGCACTTCCGTCTTTTAATTCAACAAGTTTCCACAAAAAAAACAATGTCGCACACTGGCTAACCATCTAGCTGTGTTCTTGAACACGCCCATGTCCCAGAGGTGCGTTTTTAAATGCCCGTGCCTGTTCAGTTTTCATTTGCCCTAAAATTTTCTTATTTTGTGAACGTCGCGGAGAACTAAGGCCTCGACACCGTGCTCTTCGACCACGGCATACACCGAATCACCATTGGAGTACCAATTCCTCATCACAACTTTATCTCATCCTCGATTAAAATGTCTAATCTTTTCTCCTCTTCTCGATAAACCAAGGTATGAACCCTAATCCCCCCTCTATTGATTTTCAATTCGTTCAAATGTGGTGATCAATTAAGTTTGGAGGGGGTGTGCAACTTCGTTTGGTATGATTTATGAATGGTGTCAGACCTTGTGCATGTTTAAATTGATGGATGTGGCGGTTGAAATGAATATCATGAAGTGAATGGATATTTGTGGTTGGTTCTTTTTTCTGATGCTCTACGTGTGTGTGTGTTGTGTGTCAAAGCGAAATTCAGTGTTCTTGTGTTTTGTTTGGGAGGTGTCATGAGAATGTGATGTTTATCATCTGATTCTGCTTATGCTTTGTTTGGTATTCATGCGGTAGATATACTAGTTTGATTCTGTGAGTGTGAAATGGGGCAATTACATATTGTTCGTTGACATGACGTTTTATACTTGCCTATATTCTAGTAGTTGGATGCCTAGTGATTGAAGTTGTGTGTTTCAGGTTAAATTCAATGGCTCCAAAAAGGCAACGGCCTGGGAAAGAACTTGCTAATCCGCAAGAACAAGCGGGATGTAGCAGAGGTGGAAGAAATATACCAAATTCTCACGGCATCATCTTTCGTGATCTAGAGCAAAGGGATAGGTACAAGTTACTTCTTAAAAATAAAATAGTACCCGCACGGTATGTTGATGAAAATGTTTTACGTGTAATGAGAATTCATTAAGATATGGTTGGGATGTTTAATCAGTTAGGATGGACTCAACTAATGTTTTCTATATGGCCCACATACGAGAGAGTTTCTGAGCTCTCTTGGTGCCGAGATTGTTCAAGGTTCTCGGTGTGACGAGGGATACATTTGCTTTCGGTAATTCAATATTAACCATTCATGTAACTTAGCAGAGTTCAACTCTTATTATGCTTTACCTATGCGGGGTGCAAGGAGTTTTGATAGAAATTTAAAAGATTACACCTTCTGGAACACCTTCACAGGGGAGGATCACTACAACCTAAGTAGTGCTATGTCTTCTTCCCCTCGTAATGCTTGTTTTCGCTACACTCAACGGGTGATGGCGAATACCATCTTTGTTAGGGGGGAGAATGACGGGGACGTAAGACAGATGGAATTGTTTTTGTTTTAGACCATGTATAATGATTGTGCTGTTGATACCGGATTACGCATGGTCCGACATATGATTAAAATGGCTAAAAAGGAGCAGGGAAATATTCTTTTCGGTGGTCTGATTACTCCCATAGCCACGTCCTTAGGATATGTGCCTGATGACTTGTCCCCAATGAGGGGGAATACTTTGATTGATTTAGAGTCTTGCATTGTAATGAAAATGATAAAGAAAGAAGGGAACCAATACCATTTGATGGTCAAGGGTATAGCTGATACATTTCTTTTACCCTGCCCTCATTTGACCACAATTACTAATGTGAATAATTGGTTGTTTCCTCATAGCCTTACTCCATAAGACTCTCCACCTTCTTCCCCTGATAGGAGCCCACATGGGAGTCCACTTCATTCCCCTCATGCTCCTCCACCTCCTCATCCTTTTGTACCTTCTCACCCATCGGTGATGGAGGCAAGACCTTCATTTCCTATTTTTAGGACTCAAGAGGAGAGGTTTGCGTATTATGATAGAGAGTTTGCTGCCATCAGAGCAGATAATGCTTAAATGCTGCGAATGATGTGTACTTTATACGACTGGCATATCTCCCAACTCCCGCCTCCTCATTGAGGACACTGAGAGTTTTTAAGTTTGGGGGGGGGGGGGGTAGCTGTATATATCTTTTTCTTGGCATGTGTTGGTTTGATGTTTGTCGTGTGTTTTTTATTCCATTTGCTTTGTTTTACTTTAGTTTATGTTATGTCGTGTCTGGTAGTTGGTTTGTTTGTTCTGTTTTGTTTTTCTTTGTCTCTGGTTTGTCTCTGCTTTGGATTTTTAAGTTTTCTGATGCAGGATGTAGTGTGGGATCTGCTACTGTGTTGAGTTGATGAAGAGTGAGCCACGTTGAGCAGGAAGAGAGGAGTTTATTGTATTCCATTTTATCATCTTTTTTGCTATGATTTTGTGATTGCTTGGAATGTGGGGAGGCATGTTTTTACAGAATATCTTTCTCAGTAGCACGGCCTAAACTTATCACAAGCATAAACTACTGTTAACAATTCCTTCTCAGTAGTAGTATAGCTACGTTGGGCATCATTTAAAATCTTACTCGCATAATAAATGACCTGAAAAATCTTTTCCTTCCTTTGGCCCAAAACAGCTCCTATTGCGACATCGATGGCGTCACACATAATCTCAAAGGGTCTCTCCCAACTCGGTGCAACTATGATCGGTTTCATAGTCAACTTCTCCTATAATGTGGTGAAAGCCTACAAACAATCAGAGAACATACAGGAGCATCCTTAACCAAGAGATCACACAAAGGTTTAGAGATCTTAGAAAAATCGTATATGAATCTCTTGTAGAACCCGCTATGGCCCAAAAAACTTCGGACGCTTTTCACCGAGGTAGGTGGAGGCAACTTCTCAATTACTTCAATCTTAGCACGATCAACCTCTATCCCTTGGCTAGAGATCTTATGGCCAAAGATTATGCCTTCCTGCACCATGAAATGACATTTCTCCCAATTCAACGTTAGATTAGTCTCCTCACTTCGTCATAAGATAAGAGTGAGGTTACTCAAATAAAGATCGTATGATGCACCAAAGACAGAAAAATTATTTATAAATATTTTGATAATGTTCTCTACCATATCAGAAAAAATAGCCATCATACAATTTTGAAAAGTCGCAAGAGTATTACATAAACCAAACGACATTCTCCTATTTGTAAATGTGTCAAAGGGGCACGTGAAAGTAGTTTTATCCTGATCCTCGGGTGCAATGGGGATTTGATTGTAACCCGAATAACCATATAGAAAGCAATAATAAGCTTGTCATGCCAATCTTTCTAGCATCTAGTCAATGAATGTCAAGGGAAAATGATCTTTCCAAGTGGCATCATTGAGTTTTCTATAATCTATACAAACCCGCCACCTCATATTGGTCTTTGTGGGAATTAACTCATTTTTTTCATTAGCAATCACAATTATGCCACTCTTTTTAGGGACTACCTGAAGTGGGCTCACCCATTTACTATCGGAAATAGGATAGATAATACTTGCATCCAATAGATTAAGCACTTCAGCTCTTACTACCTCCTTCATATTTGGATTAAGCCTCATATGAGGTTGAACCTTTCGTTTGAAATCGTCCTCCATAAAAATCCTATGCATATAAATCGTGGGGTTGATTCCCTTAATATCTTCAATGGCCAACCTAACGCTGCTCGATGATCCCTCAATACTCGCAACTACTTCTCTTCTTCAAGACCTGTTAAAGAAGAAGAAATAATTATTAGTAGTTCGTAGTTCTTATCCAAAAACAAATATTTAACATGTGAGGGAAAAGGCTTAAGCTCCTACTTTTTAGGTTAAAAACTTTCAATAGATGACTCTATAGGTGGATTTGGTTGAAGTTCTTCCACTACTTGCTTCTTATGAACGGGAAACGATGTGCAAGAATCTAAGTTGGACGCACATTCACTCACTCCCCCACACTGAAGTAGATCGTCTGCTCCTGCGGACAAAATACAAGAAGTTAATGGGTCATTAGAAAGCACCCCCTCCATATTATTATCAATTTCATAAACAATAACATCAATTCTAAAACAAGAATTAGCAACACTAGGGTGTTTCATAGATCTAAAAATATCAAAAATGACTTCTTCATCCCTAACTCGTAACTTGAACTTGCGATAACAAACATCAATAATAGTTCTAGCTGTAGCCAAAAATGGTCGGCCAAAAATATGGGGGACTTCCCTATCTTCTTCCGTGTCAAGAACAACAAAATCTACAGGGAAGATGAATTTATCTACTGTAACTACCACATTCTCAATAACCCCCTTAGGGTAAACCACAAATCGATCCACTAACATTAATGAAATAGTGGTCGTTTTAATCTCCCCCAACCCGAGTTGTTTGAAAATGGACAAGGGCATAAAATTAATGTTTGCACCTAAATCACATAAAAATTTCACAAAATACAATTCGCCTATAGTGCAAGGGACAGTAAAACTCCCTGGGTCTTTGAGTTTTAAGGGTAGCATATTCAACAAAATAGCTGAGCACTCCTCCATTAAGGTATCGATGTCGTACTCCTCAAGTTTATGCTTTCTTGACAAGATTTCCTTCAAAAGTATGGCATAACGAGGTATCTGCGCCAGAGCTTCAATATATAAAAGGAATATTAATATGTAGCTTTTTAAACATTTATAAGAATTTAGAGAATTGATGATCATTTTCATTTTAGCTAGTCTTTGGGGAAAAGGGTCATGAGGAACATTGGTTTAGAGTTAGAAAATCCCTAAGAAATAGCGACATGTTCCTCCTCCTTTTGCTCTGCTTCCTCTCTCACATGATGCTCATCTTTGTCAACTGGACCATGAAGCTCCTTTCTACTCCTTAATGTTATAGCATTGGCTTGCTCTTTAGGATTCTTTTCTATGTTGCTCAGAAAGGCTCCCTGAGGTCTATTTGATAGCATGTTTGCCAACTGGCCCACTTACACCTCCAGATTCTTAAATGGTGATTGTTCTTCCTTGTTTCATTCTTGGTAATGTACTGAACCAGTAGCTCTTGATGTTTTGATTTACCTCAGCTTGAAAACCTAGTGGAGGGTTCTGCGCATTCTGATTACTGCCCCACGAAAAGTTTGGGTGATTGCGCCATCCTTGATTGTAATTGTTGGCAACATATCGAGTCTGCTCCATTGGTGCTTGAGCAAATGGATTCCCTACTTAACATTGATCAGTTGGGCGTTTTCCCGCACATAACTCACATATCACTTTAGGGGTCATAGGCGTCAATTTCTCCATACGTTTTGTCAGGGCTGCTACTTGAGCAGTCAATGTTGTGATGGCATCAACCTCATAATTACCTACGACTCCTGCTCTTAGTTGATTCATCTCCGCTGCACCGCATTGGTAACTATTTGTTGTTATCTCTTCAATTAACACTCTTGCTTCATTCGGAGTCTTACTCATGAAGATGTCGCTAGCTGCGGCATCCATGGTTGCTCTCCCTACTTCAGTGATCCCATTATAAAAGGTGTGAATGAGAAGTCATTGGGGAAGACCATAATGAGGGAATTTGCATAGTAAGTCCGTGAAATGTTCCCAAGCATCATACAGAGAATCCTTATCTAGCTACTAGAAGGTATTTATGTCATTCCTCAACTTTGTAGTCTTCGCTGGCAGGAAATAGGGCTAAGAATTTCTGAGCTAGTTGATCCCATGTAGTTATGGTTCCCGCTGGTAAGGAATTTAGCCACTCCTTAGCTCTCTCCTTCAGTGAGAATGGAAAGAGTCTCAACCTTATTACGTCATTAGACACCCCATTGTGTTTGAAGGTGTCACATATCTTTAAGAAGTTTGATAGGTGTGAATTTCGTTCTTCATTAGGCATACCACCAAACTGAATGCTCTGACAGATCATGTTGATAATAGAGAGGTGGATCTCAAAATTGTTGGCCTCAATTGGTGGCCTCCTAATGCTAGACTCATTTCCAAGGAGGGAAGGATTTTCATAATCCCTCAATAATCTCTCAATGTGGGCTGCGGTTGCTAGATTGACTCCTTGATTGTCGGCCACCGGTGGAATAACACCTTGATTTCCCAAAGCAGCTGGTGGTGGTGGTTGATTGTCCGCAACAAGTCCCCAACAACGACGCCAAAAACTTGTTGAGTCCCTAGCAAGTGTACTAGGTCGACAAGTAGTAATATACGAAGTATGAGTGTCATTCCTACAAGGACTTATGTTATCGAGTAGCACTCTTATGTATAGGTCTAATTCTTATCAAACTAAACACGATGTAGCGATCGGCGGTGCGTGTAATTAAAAATAAAGAACTTGAAATAAAGGATGAGTATTCTAGGGGAGACGAGTGACAAGACAATGATTTCACCGAACCCTAACCTGCTGAACCCTTACCAACGCTAGTCATTTAATTTTTTGATTACCAACACGTGATCACGTTAAGTAAACAATCTATCTCAAGATTTGCTAACCCTAACCTTAGCATAGACATATTATATTTCTTTGCAAGCCTAAGAGAAACTAGGGTTGCATTAAATTCATGAGCGTTAATTACTATGCAGGCATACAAGTATATCTCTATCTTATATGAACCCTACGACATGCAGTGCAACGGTCAATATGTCAATCCCACCTCTCGACTTGATAGGCATAAATAGATCAATCAATTAATGGCCAAATAATTTAAAGCATAAAGAATTACAAAGCATGTTTAATCCGAACATAAATCATATTAGCAACGGTTCGAATCTAGCATTCAGGTTGGCTACACCATTGCCTAGGAAAAGGGTTTTAGCCACGCATAATCATAGAGGAAGAAGAGAAAGATAAAATAAAAATCATGGCAAAGTAAAATTAAGAACTCGTATCAATCGGTGATGACCGCTCCACGTCTTCGATCTTCCTCCGTGATCCTCTTGTTGATCTCCTCTCCTTGATCCACACTTAATCTTATATTGGTAAAATTTGGGCTTAGCCATAAATGGCTCAAAGGAATATATCCATATGAACCCAGACCCACTAGGCCTAGGTTAACCAAGTCAAACTGCCACCACAGCAAGACAAACGGATAACGGCCAAATAACAAACAAATTACATAAACCATAAACTAAGCGAACCGTACGGGAAATAAACAACAACAAACTATCTTATGACTCAATCAAATGATATGACAAACTAAGAACCATTCTTGGCACCACCAGGCCAAGATCCAGGTCTATATAAACCCCTATTTTCAAAACCCCGAACTCATTCAATTACTCACGACTCTGGTCTAGAGAAATCCTATCTTCCTTCCTACTCTAAGAATTCAGAATCTTCATCATCTGATCTTCTCCCCTTATCATTCGACTCCTCTGTGGATCGTTTGAGCCTCATAGTCTTTCCCTGAAGACTACGTCTCCAGTTCGTCCAAACCTCAGAAACAATTCGTGAATCCTCTTAAGAGTCACACGTTCGACATTTCACATCTTCTGATCTTGGGTCATTCAGTTCTTTTTTCTCTTCTCCATCATCAATTCTTCGAGAATATTCTTTTCAACTATTCTATATTTCATTAATCCTTCATTATCAGAACCAAGTGGTCAGGACCTTTCCAGCATCGTCGATCGCACTTGAATTAACGTGAATAATTTTGCACCCACCGTGGGGCACTGACATACTCGGCGCACGATAATCAAGATCACATAAAGAAGAAGAGAAAATGAAAGGCCAGACTGCTAATAGTTCAGCAACTGACATCGTCGCTCAACTGGATCTCTTGACAACACAAGTCCAAGAGAGTGTCCAACACCTCCAAACCTTGGATAAAGAAAACGACACCGTACGATAATAAAACCAGGCACTCAAAACTCAATTAGAAAGCTTGTTCACATCTTGTCAGACACCGAAACGAACGACCGCACCACAGAATGGATCCTCTTCCATTCCAATACAACTGTTCGATACGCCATCTCTACCAACAATGACCGCCAATGGGGTTTCAGGGCCCACGATTCCTCCTCTCTCCCAGAATCCATTACAACCTTCTCTTTCACTGAGAAGGGAACACACTCCGGTTGATACAGCTACTGATCACCACGACGTTCTTGCAGGTGTCCGAACGAACGATCATAGTTTGGCTCAAAGACTGGAACAAATGGAAGTAATAATCTGAACAATACCCGGGCTATCAGCACCAATACAAAGGACTCTTCCGAACAGTTTCACGGATTCTCCGTTCGACGAAGACATCGCGTCGGTCGAAATGCCCAGAAAATTCAACTTTCCCAGCACCAAGCTTTATGACGGAAAAACGGATCCCTAGGATCACATAGCTCAGTATAGACAAAGGATGTTACTAGTAGCGATTCCAAACGGAATCAAAGAGGCCTGGATGTGTAATGGGTTCGGTATCGGCCTCGTAGGCCCAACCCTACAATGATATTCGAGTCTCCCCAACCAATCTATCTCTTCTTTTGCTCAATTAACCGATATCTTTATAGAGCATTTTGCAAGCAGCAGGAAGATTACGAAGATTTGGGACGATCTTTACCGAGTACAACAAAGGAAGGACGAACCCGTGAGAGACTTCATCAGACGCTTAAACTGCGAGAAAGTTTTGATCCCTCATTGCCATATCGAAACGGCTATCATGGCATTTCGGAAAGGACTATTGCCCGGATCCGATCATTACAAGGAATTAACCAAGTATCCGTGTAAGACGATGGAAGATGTACTCTCCAAGGCATGGGCCTCTCCAAGGCATGGGCCCAGATCAAATGGGAAGAAGATGAGGTAAACCGGCCTGTCCCACAACCAACCAGGAGCAACGACAGAGACAATCAGGGAATAGGCCGCTCGTCAGAAAGACACTCCGGACGAAGGACTCACGACACCACCGATCGACGCCAAAGCGGAGGATCTTTCAATGTCTAGCACAAAATGTTAAGGGGATAAC
>JAOWBR010190895.1:8987-19039 GCA_028571145.1 Dionaea muscipula | reverse complement strand
CCACGTAATTCAATATCTATATATAGCTATACGCCCACAACTCCAGTTACTCAACGTTCGAGCACCAACGTCCGACCAAACTCAACGTCCAAACCCGTACGAAGGCTTTATTAACAAGGCGTGTCAACATCTATATTTTTAGTTTTGCTATAAATAAGACCCATATGTCTAGGAGTTTATAATCCACATTATTAGAGCCTCTCTGCTAGAGTTTCTAGGATTTCTAAACCATCTTTGTATTCCTCTTTGATCATTATAGTGGATTGCTCTCCTCCTCCCGTAGTTTTTCACCCGTTTTGGATTTTCACGTAAATTGTGTGTCTTGATTTCCCTTCTCTCTTTCGTTCCATTGAGATTGACTCACTTGTCATCGAGGATTCTTGGGATTTCCATTAGGGTTTCACTGACCCTAATTTCGTAACAAGTGGTATCAGAGTCAAAGGTTTGTTTTTTTATTATTCGGGCAATCTTCAATGGTGACGGAGTTTGATATCAAGAGGTTCGATGGGAAGATCGGTTTTAGTTTGTGCCAAATTCGTATGCGGGAAATCTTGGTTCAAAGTAATCTTTTCAAAGCCCTTGGTGATGTCGCCAATAAACCTGCAACAATGACGGATGAGGTTTGGGAAAAGTTAGATTTGAAAGCCCTCATTGCTATTCAGTTGTGTCTTTCAAACAAAGGTGTTCGAGAGGTAGCCAAAGACGAGACGACAACAACTCTTTGGTTGAAGTTGGAGTCCCTCTACATGATGAAGAGTTTGACAAACAAACTTCATTTGAAGCAGCAATTATGCATATTGCGTATGGCCGAAGGTACTTTCATTAAATCTCAAGAACACCTTCAACACTATCATCATGGATTTGGAGAATGTGGATGTGAAGGTAAATGATGAGGATAAAGCCCAGTTGCTATTATGTTCTTTGCCTCCTTCGTTTAAGCACTTAAGGGAAATTGTGACCTATGGCAAAGAAGGTATCTTCCTTAAAGGGGTTAAGGCTGATATTCTGTCTCGAGATATATTGAATAATGAACTCACAGGTTCTACATCTGATTCTCATGCTAAGGGTCTTGTTGTTAGAGATACACCTGCTAACAAAAACTTTGAGAAAGACAGTTTCAAGTCTAAAGGGAAGAATGGTCAAGTAAGTAATATGGTCTATAATTATTGCAAAAAAAAGAACCATTTGAAGAGGGATTGTTATAAGTTGAAGAATAAGCAACAATATGAAGCCCAGAAGCATCATAATCCACCAAAACCTGGAGTTATACAGGTTGCTCCTATCATATTTGTCCTCATAAAGAATAGTTCATGACTTATGAATCTGTTGATAGTGGAGTAGTTCTCATAGGTAACAATGCAGCTAGCAAAGTTATTGGCAGAGGCACAGTTCAAATGAGGATGTATGATGGTGTCGTGAGAACATTATCAGATGTGATGCGTGTTCCTGATTTGAGGAAGAATTTGATATGTTTGGACACTCAGAGGGTGCAAACATACAACTGAAGGTGGAGTTCTAAAAGTTTCCAAAGGTGTTGTTAATGCTATGGAAGGTAAGAGATACGATGGCCTTTATGTTTTGCAGGGTACTACTGTCACAGATTCTGTGACTGTCACTTCTTTTAAGTCAGATTTGGATAACATTAAATTATGGCATATGAGACAGGGCCATATGAGAAAAAGAAGGGGGTCTATTTCAATACAATCATCTATCGATCTTAGAAGCACTTTGGAGGAGAGAGTGTTATGTCATGCTACTTTCATGATTGTTTTGTTGATCTTTGGAAGGATCCGTGCCAAGGTGAAGATTTGTTGGATTTGTGCCTCAAATTCAGTTTTTCCTACATGGGTCAGGCGCACGACGGGGTGCAGATTTGGCAATTATGCAAATCTATCTTTTAAATTATCCGAATCTTCAAATCTATCTTTTAGATTTACCGAATTTTCAGATTTATCTTTTAGATTTGCCGAATTTTCAGATCTATCTTTTAGTTTTGCTATAAATAATACTCATATGTCTATGGTTTTATAATCCACATTATTAGAGTCTCTCTGTTATGGTTTCTAGGATTTTTAAAACCTCTTTGTATTCCTCTTTGATCATTATAGCGGATTGCTTTCCTCCTCCCGTGATTTTTCTCCTATTTTGGGTATCCATATAAATTGTGTGTGTTGATCTCTCTTCTCTTCTCTCTTTCGTTCCATTGAGATTGACTCACTTGTGATCGACGATTGTTGCGATTTTCATTAGGGTTTCACTAACCCTAATTTCCTAACAAAGTTGATGTAATGTTTCGATGTAACCAGCATCCCTCTAAGCTACCACACAATAAGGGGACAAAAGTGACAAATTTGCCTTGCATATGCAAGTGGCAGATTATATTCAATTAGTCTTTTCAGAAGTCCAATATGAACCTTTTAAGATGGATGTTTAGGATTCCTCCCCCATCATTACGACATACAACCAATCATGTTAAGTAATATTAGCTTACATTCACGGAAAACCAAGGTCATTGAGGTCATGGTTTAAATTGCTTGCTTAGTGCTTACAAGCTGAAATAATGAACAGCTGACACTTTCATTTTGTGCATCAAATACAACGATATAATATCAAGAAAACAACAAATAAGTCTCATTAAAAGGTCAAGATAAACAACTAGTTAGAAAATAAGGGTTTTCTTGACAAGAAGCTACTCAAAGGACCATCATGCCAATGACACCAAGTCGATTTTGTCCTACAAGAAGTAAAAATAAATAAAAATAAAAATGTGTTTTTCCATAGAACTAAGAACAGTGTACTACAAAGCTCCCTTCCATTTTGGATATTGCACAACCAAATGAGCAAAATCCAATCATTTTAAACTTTACCTTTTAAAGATCCAAACAACCTTTGTGAATTAGAACGAGAGGAAAACCGACAAAACAAGGTGATAGACATATTTTAGGTAATCGCACGCAATTGCTGAAAACATAAAAGTTCAAATCACAGATTTTTTAGCTTTCGCCTAGACATACAGCAATTGCCCTTTTCCCCCCCGCATTTCAGAATTTGTGGTTATGCCAAACAAAATGAAAATGACTTGTTGGATTATTTCAATAATTTGGGTCTCATATTTATTTATTAATGTGTTATGCTATTATTTATGATTTATTTAAATGGTCTAATAAAATTTAAATTTAATGGGGTATCAAATGTTATGGAAATAATGTGCAAAAATCATTATGGTAATTACCATTTTGATGAGGGGACGAATTGGTAATTACACACTATTATTATATATTAATTAATTATATCATAATTAATTACTATATAAATAGGGTTATGGTCCCTGGGTTACGTGTGTTATCAGATTCATTCTAGGGTTTTCTCCTTTGGCTTCCCCATCACCAGAGAGAGAAAAGAGAGATACGATTTCTCTAAACCCACACACGTCAATTCAGAATATCAAAATCCGCTACAGTCTTTCTTCCGGCATTGGACTCAGGTATGCTTCCGCTTCAGTTTATTCCTTTTTCTTCTACTTCTTGAATCAAATGGATATTAGGGTTTAAGGATTTAATTATTCGATTTTCTAAATTGAATATTGAACCTTAACAACACGAACAAATTCAAACGAACTAACACTAATTCAAACTAACACTAATTCAAACAAACAATTCACAACAAACAAACAACTCACAGACAATTCACAAACTAAAACTAATTCAAATAAACAACTAACACAGACAACTAATTCACAAACTAACACTAATTCACAAACTAACACTAATTCAAACAAACAACTCACAAACAACTAACACAACAAATAAACTAACACAACAATCACAAACAAAACACAAATGAATTCACAACTCATCACCTATATGAAACCCATACGCAGCAACTCCAATAACTCCATGGAAACTCCCACAACAACCTAGCAACCCCAACAACTCCATGGAAACTCCATCGTCATCAGCAATTCAATTAAAACAACACAGAGGAAAATCAAAGCTTTCTGCCAACATTGCAACTCACCGACAGAGGAAACATAGAGGTGCTTGTTTGAGGAACCCACAACCCAAAATTGCAACTGAAATTGCAACACACAACTCACAGATCGTACTTGTCCGATCGTGATTAATGTTGGCGAGAGAGGGGAGAGGGTAAAGTCCTGATTGTCGACGAGAGGAGAGAAGGCAAAAGTTGTGCTTATCGTCGATGAGAGAGTGCAAAGTCGGTGAGAGAAGGGAGAAGACAAAATTGACGATAAAGAGACCGAGAGAGTGAGTGAGTGAGAGTACACATGTGGTGGTCGATTTCGTTGATGGTGGTGGTCGATGGTGGTGGTCGATTTTGTTGATGGTGGTGGATTTTATGCTGGTTGATGCTAGTCGAATTCCAGAGACAAAATGGTAGAGAGACCGAGGGGGAGAGAGTGAGAGTAAACAGAGACCAAAAGCAAAATGAAACCAAAAGAAATGGGAAAAAAATAAGCCACATGTGGCATCATTTGATTGGGCAAAAAAATGTGCATCTCTTATGGGTATTTATATGTGCGCATTTGAAAGTTCAACATGCATGCATGGAGAGGAGAAGTTGTATCAAAGTTCCAACTATGAAAGTACAAAATGACTGGTTCAATAACATCATCAACGTACAATGTTCCAACTTAGGGGGTGGGGCGCACCAGTTGGGAGCATAGAACGTCCTAGATTTGGAAGGGTTTAGTTCTACGTCCTGATTATGCTATGAATTGGAATGTAAACGTGTCAGTGTCTCGAATTAATGAGCATCGGGTCATCGTAGGAGATCATGGGTCGTGTTTTGGATATAAGGATGGTTTCTATGGCACTTGGGCCACGTTGTGTGCTCGTCGTTGTGACACGGTTGCTTATGGGTGGTTTCCTTTGCATAGTGACGACAGTTGAGTGCGTGGTGGACGTATGGGATAATCATGGGACAACAGTTGAATGGCGGTGCGTCTCAGCTGTTGCAGACCCGCGTCTTAGGATGTGAGGAGGTGGTAGTAACCGCCAATGTGCTAGTATAAATAAAAGTTGTAATGTAACATCAGAAAGATAACCCAATCAATCAAACCTTTATATTTCGTTGTCTTTCGTTTCCTCGCTCTCGTTTCTAGCTTTAGGTTTTATTTTTTTCATGAACTCGTTTTTTGTTTTTCGGAAACTCTCTACGGGGTGAGGCTTACCCTCCGGGAGACCCTCTTCCTCAAATTACCCACTCTCTTCCGTTTCAGCGACCTCCGGAGAAAACAAGAAGTTTGATCATTTGGTAGAATTTTTTTAGCAATATGCGTAGTCCTGGTAAATATAATTCATGGAAATACAACAACCTTTTAGTAGAGTTGATTTGTTAGTTGATGCGAGATCCTTTTTCCACAGTTGAGCCATAGAATAGCTAGTACCATTATGAGGTACTTTCCCAGATGGACTATGTCTCGGTCGGAATTGGTCCTAAATTTGACTCGAGTAGCAAAGCGAATATTCTGTTTGCATAGTTGTAGACTGGAGCATATCCTTGAAAGAAATCTTCTTTCGCTACTAGGGGTGTGCAGAAAAACCGCTAAACTGCCAAACCGCACCGGAACGCACCGTACTGGTGGTCTAATGGTTTTTTTTATCGGTTCGGTATCTAATTTTACAAACTGTTAGTTTACCGGTTTAGTTCGGTTTCAAAATTTTAAAACCGGACCGAACCGTTCAAACCATTGAACCGTTCAAAAAATTATATAATTATAATTTCATATATTATATATTTTTTATAAAATATATGTATGTATGTATAATATCAGTATATGTGATTGTATACATTAATTTATATTTAGGTTTTAATCTGCTCTTATCCTTAGTCCAGGCTGCCCAGCGGCCCCAGCCCACCTCATCTTCTCCTATAACTTTTGTTGCAACATTGTTACTGGTTTAATTTGTTGTTAATCTGTTACTTTAAAGTTGGATTGCTAATTCTGTAAAGTTTGATTTGTAAAGTTGTTATGTATATATGAAATATAGTTTTGTGAAGTTATGGATTTATGAAGTTATTATTATCAAAACCGTTCAAATCGGACCGGACTGAACCGTTATTTAAAAGGTCCGGACCAAACCGGCCAATTATCTGAATGATCCGGTTTGGTTTAAAAAATAAAAAACCGATGAATATGTATATGGCAAAGTTTTTTCTCCAAATCGCACGGACCATGCATCCCTATTTGCTACGTTATCTTTCTATGAGTATACTATCTACTTTCTTTTTAATATTCAAATTTATCTGAGATGCATGTATAAACAAATTTCTCTTGGAATTTTGTGTTTTGCAACGTTCACTAGGAATTTTACGCAATATCGTTCCGTCATTTTCAGTCTTTCGCTTTTCATTTTCGCGTCTTGTGAAGTTGTTTCCTTAATCGTGTTTAAATTGTTGACCCAAAACCAGACAACTAATTGCTCTTGCTTCGTCGTCAGTCTTGCAAAAGTTGAACTAAATCCAATCCAAGGAATCTAGTTATCAGTTTTGGGAATGTGCCCATATAGTCAGTCCATTCAAATAATTATGCATCATTGCATTACAACCTAAAAAGACTGATATTTTTTGGAGATTTTGCATGCATAGGTACATCCATGTCTGCCATCGATCGCCCATCGTTTAAACAAATTACTCCATGGCAGAACAGTGCCTGACAATCTCCGATCTTCCTTCCATTCTTGTACCCGGCTGACCCTTTTTCACCTTCATCTCATCTGCTTAAGACAGGCTAGGCTACGATATCGGTTCATCCATCAAAACCGATATCATGTTCTCTGCCTCACCCTCCTTCCATTGGTATCACCACCATCCGAGAGCTGGGCCCACACGCTTCGAGATTTCCCACCTCCGCTGCTACAATCTTCCTCGCACCCGGCCACCGTCTTCAAGAGTTCTGATTGGAGGGACGGGCAGTTCTCTTTGAAGTAGATAAAGCCATCGGTACGCATGACAGCTGCATGAATTTGACAAAATGAAATGTGAAAATACAAACTGTAACCACAACTCTTGCTTTAGAGGAAAATTGTGGATGGCGCCATAAAAGGGTGCCAAACATGATTAACAAAGCAACATAAGAAAATTGTGCAAGTAGGAAAAGGCCTGTATGTAACTAAATTTACTATCACAGCATAAATGGTATGCTTTAGAGGAAAAGGAAAACAAAAAATGATGCAGGGAATTCATGGATGCAAGGGACCTACCTACCATTTTAGTTAACTGGTTAATGTACAAATGAAAATGCAATATGGTACAGGAAAAGATATACTGGCTAGAGCAAGATTTCAAATCAAAACTCGTATCGAGCAGTCTAGTGTGTAAATTGCTTAGTATAACCTCTAATGAAACTTCAGACCTGTTCTTTTATGTCCTTTCCTGCTGAAGGGTTGTTTCATTTGATTGTATTGTCATTGCCATGAAAGAATTTGTTAATACAAACAAGAAAGTGCAATTAAGAATTTCACAAAATCATCATTAAAAGCATGACAAGGCTTTGGTAACCAATGTATGACAGTGAATGGAAAAATATTCCTCCATTTCGCACTTTGTCTGAGAAATGAGGTAGGGATTGGAAATAAGAGAGAAACTAAACCTGCAAGGTTCTCAGCAGCAAATTTTAGACAAACAGCCTTCAACTCGGTAGCATGGTGGCAATCTGCTAAAGCAAGAACCTTGCAAACTGAATTAACTGATATTTCTTTGCACAAACAGGACTCGCATAAACGTTTGAGTCTTGTCAGACCATACTTGTCCGCGGCTTCCAGTAACTTTATCCTTAATGAGCCAGACATTGATGACTCGGAACAGGAGGTTGATGGATCCAAATCAACTTCTTCTACAAGCATATCCGTGTATATGAAGTGCAATATAGCCTGCCAGAGAAGAAGAAACTTTAGACGAGGCCAGAGATGGCCAACCACTCGCACAAAGTTTGGTGAAGGAAAAGCATGTAATGGAGCCAGGCAGAGAAATGAACAATTCCACAACCCACCCTATGCCCCCTTTGTAAAAAAAAAAAAAACATCACTGTAGCTTGTTTCACTTTCACTGAATGGCATTGAATTTACATGAAAGCCACATGCCCATTAAAGCACTATCAATCTCAAGTAAACATTTGTTATCCTTTATCTTGAAAAGCTTGTTATCCTCCATCTTGAAAGATAAAAAAGCAAATCATAATATAGTACTTATCCAAATCTCTTCCTCTTCTCTGCTTTTACAGTAATCAGTTATCAATCATGGATCCGTTATTTAGTTTCATTTGTACATACACCAAGTACTGACAATAACAGTCATATGCAATCCCCAAAGCCCAATACTTTCCCTTAAAACATATAATTTCCCAGCATTGAAGGATTAAACTTCTAGCACTGGTAAAATTTTCAACTTAGAAAACTCCGTTCTTTCCCATATGACATGTTGCTAACTAGAAAGTGTTTACAATATAAGGCACTAATAGCAATATTTCTTTGCAGTGAATGGATCTTTTTCTGACATTCCATGCCCTTGGAGAGTGCTTTGTCATGCTAGGTCTACAGATATATTATTTATTCAGATAGCACAAAATTTTCACAATATCCTGGCCCTATAAGCATTTAGGTAATGGATCTAACTCTGCTCATAATGGTCCATTGTTGTAGCCTAAACAAGTCATTGGTACTCCAGACCCAGAAGCAATGCTACAACATGATAGTAACAGGAGAAGTCATCACCTTCAACACTTTGGGCTCCATATCTGTCAGAACAATCTCTTGTTTGTCTTCGTTTAACTTCTCAAAAAATTCAGAACGAAATGCGGGTGAGCGAGCAGCTAATACCAATTTATGAGCAGGGAATTTCTCTCCATCAACGTTTATGACAACATCAGAACCTTCCATGTTGTCTAGAAGCATACCAAAATGCATGCCTATATCAGATTCGGGCACCTGAATAGGATGCAGTCCAGTACAATCAGTAGCTGAAACTACAACACCAACAGTGCATTCAAAGATTAAGCAGTCATCCTTGAGATAATCTGATTGTTCAAGCGAAGTACGTCGAAAGAAGCGCTTGTATCCCCTGCACACAAATAGGCCAACAATAATAATTGTTGTATGAGCACATACCATAATGAGGTCAGTAAATCAAGCATCATAGCAACGTAGCTTTAGATAGATTTAACTCGACACCTCCATAACCAAATTGCAAGCCCCAAAACAGCAATGATAATGATGCAACATGTATGGCCCAAAGCAGCTAAACGAGCCACTCTGGAACCCCTCCTGGCACCCGAAACAATCAATCTCTTTGCATGAGATTTGCAAAGAACCAACATTTCTTTCAAGGCAGCATAGAATCAGGCAAAGGACGCAAAGAGGCGCAAGGCGCCAAGGCCCAGACCATATCGAAGCAAGGGGATGGAAGAAACTTAATAGCTATTTTTCCTATTTTATAAGTAATTAGTAATTAGTAATTACTAATACTTAAAAGCTCGGGCCATTTTGGTGGGTTGTTTTGGTCCGGGCTTACTTATTTGGGCTAATACCTGTGCTCAAGCCCATCCTATTATAATTCTCGGGCTGGGTCCCATTCCCATTGGTTTTACATTAAATCTTAAACGGACCAGTTTCGTTACTCCCATTTTTAACCATTTCTTTATTCATCGTGACAACCGTAGGATTTGTAGGCAATGGAAGGTCGAGATTATATCTGGGTGGTAGTGGAGTTAGCATTTAATAAAGTGGTTCCTACTTTTTTTCTAGATATAATTCTGGTATTTCATTACCCCAAAATCCAACGACTATCATAATGGGGAAAAAAGAGGATGCACGAACTGACCCCATCTTAAAAGATAGTAGGATTTAAAACAATAGAGTGACGGCACAATATGTAAGCCCAAGTATTAAATCAAAAGTGAACCAAGAACCAGAACATGCCAGCAGTAGCAAACCCTAAGCAACCTACAATTGCAAACAATTCTAAAATTTACTTTCTACCACTAGGAAATTATATCTTCTCCTACACATTATCAATCCCTACACAGGATAATCATC
>JAOWBR010190894.1:0-19366 GCA_028571145.1 Dionaea muscipula | reverse complement strand
TTGGTATACAAAAAAAACAGGGATCGGGTCGGGGACGGTTTTGGGGTATCCCCGCCCCGATCCCCGAACCGTCCCAGCCCGCCCCAATCCCTTAACCCTAAACCTAAATCAGTTCTACCTTCCTTAGTTCCTTAGTTCCTTTTCTTATTTTTCTTTCTCCAGTGCCGCTGCCTCAAATATCTCAACCTGACAACCTGACAACTCTCACTCTCAGACTCTTCAATTCTATGAAATTCTCTTCTCCAGTTTTCCATCTGTTACAAAGTTATATGAAATTCTCTTCAGTTTTCCATCTGTTACAAAGTTATATAAAATTCTCTTCTCCAGTTTTCCATTTGTTACAAAGTTAGAATGCAACAAAGGGGAATCAAAAGGTGAAGTAAGGCATTCCACTAGCAAGCTTCAAACCGACAGATAGAAAATCCGTCAATTGTTTATGCAGAGAGACCTCAAAAAAGTGGACATGGGAGGCTTCAAATTCACAGGGAGTTTTCTAACCTGATCATCAGAGAGCCGCAGAGGTTCTGCTATGATAAGTATACTGTTGCAATCTCTAGTTCATCGCTCCTCACTTAAAGTCAAACTCCTTGCCAAAGCTTCATAGACGATCACATCCGCTCGAAAGTCATAAATTTGGGATCCCCGAATCCCCGCGGGGATCCCCACTCCCCGTTCGGGGCAGGGATGGGGATAGAAAAATTTTCCTTGGCGGGGATTAGGGCGGAGACGGTGACGGGTTCGGGGATGGGGATACCACTACTCGGCCCCGACCCGGGCCAATGCCCATCACTACTTGCAATCTTGCCATAGTGTGTCAAAATGATGGTTACAAACTAAATGTTTGGGTGTCCCTAAGTGTCTCTTCCCTTCTCTTTCCTAGGGTGATTCCTACATTGATCGGGTGAATACCGATGAGTACAAATGATTCCTAAGCAAACTATTTACAATTGGAGGTAACCTTTGCCTAATAGGTGTGTCTCCCGGGCAGCTTGGTGGGTTCTCCTTATTGGCCGTTTGTCTCTGACCCTTCGGCGCTCCCTTATTGACTGATCGGGTGTCTCAGTCATGTTCCTTCGTTGGATCAGTTTAGTGGTTGGATGATTAATTCATGTCTCCTTTAGATGTCACAACTGCTCGATGCCTGTCTCTTTGGTTGGGCAGCATCTCTTCGCTTACTCCTCCGTTTGGTCTTTATCCGCTTGGTTGAGTCGTCCCACTTCGCTCACTCTTGCTTGATGGTTGGCTGGTTGGTTAAGTCATGCCTTCTCGTTGGGCAGTGAGGTGGTCGACTCCTTTGCACCTATTTGCTTGGTTGGTTAGGCAATTGCGCCTCGCACCTTTTGGCTGACTCATTCGCTCGGTGCCTGTTCCCTTGGCACCTCTTCGCTCCTTGACTCAACCCTCCATTGTTGACTATACCAAGGGACACGTCTCATCACATCTTGGGCTGACTCGCAGATGGGCCTTGTCTCACCCGTTTGTCTGATCCGGGCCTTGCTGCACACGTTGGTTTGATTCGTTGTTCGAACATGTCTCAATCATGACTCGATCAGGATCCTCGACACTGACTCAATCATGATCCTCGGCACTTGACATCTTGACTGGAACATGCCTCGCTGCGATGATCAAACATGTCTCAACCATGTTTCCTAGCATTGATCGAACATGTCTGGAACATGTTCCTCTCCGATGATCAAACATGACTGGAACATGCTCTGACCCTTAACTCAGTAGCTGTTTTACGACGTCCCATAATGTTGCCTTGTCCCACGCCATCAATTGATCCGTTGGTTTCTTCAACATCCCTTTTATAGAAGTATTCCTGACTCCTTCGGGCCTTCTTTTCCATAGAGGTTTCCCCGACTCCTTCGAGCCTTGGCACCGATTTTGTCACCAACAAATCATGCAAAATAAAGGGGGCAATACCTTTGGTCGTGGGAACCGTGACATGCTCCCCCACCGACATTAGTGACAACCTCGTTGTTGTCTCCTAAACGATTGCCAACTCAGCCCCTCCTTCCTTGTCGTTCCCTTACGCCTATCGGTCTAGCGACCCCTTCATCACCGTCTTCTTTTTGGCCTATCCGTCAGCCTCTTCTTCCTCGGCGTCCGTTGCGCCTGCCTACCTAGCAACCCCCTCATCGCTGTCTCATCAAATCTGTCTCTTTGGCCTATCTGTGGGAAAGCTGAATTTTCTCACCATTATCCGTCTTGATATTGCGTTCTCCATGAGCGTTATGAGTCGGTTTATATTTGACCTTCACACTCCCCATTAAGAAGTAGCATTGCATATCCTTAAATATATCAAGCGACACCCCAGTCATGGCCTTAAAGTAGCTCCTCCCTCTTCTTAAAGTACGTGTTAAGTAATACTAAATCAAAGGCAAGTTCAAACTCTAAAATCGACTCACTCGCTTTATTTTTATTCCCGAACTCATAACCTCTGTAGATCATATCAAAGCCCCCACAGTCCCTCCCAACATGTCCATTTAAATTACCTCCCGTAAGAATCTTTTCTTGTAAGGCAATCTCCCGAACCACCTCTTTTAAATCCTCCCCAAACCGGCGTTTCTTCACCCAAGGGAGACCAACTTGCAGCACATAAACACTCGGTACATTCACGATGTCTCATCCCAAAACAAACTTAACCTTCAGAATTCTATCTCTTTTCCTCGTCACATCTACCACCGAGTCTTTAAGTGATTGATCCACTATGATACCCACTTCATTTTATTCCTCTCCTTCCCCACGTACGAGTTTGAAACCTCAATCGCAATCTACTCTAGCTTTGTTACCTACCCACTTCGTTTCTTGAAGACACAAAATGTTTATACTCCTTCTCACCATGACTTCTCTTATCTCAAAGTTCTTTCCCCTCAATGAATCCACATTTCACGATGCAAACCTAACACTATAATCACTAAACTCCTCCTACCTTCTAACTCTCTACAAGACCAAGACATGCTGCAACATACCACAATTTGCATATACCCCAAAAGACTGGTGAATATGACACACACAAGATCCAACAAAGAAAGGAAATTGGCACCAATTATAATTCATAGGGATAGTACAATAAATAATATTACGATAAACAATAAACAATAATTCACTGGATCCGACAAAGACAGACAATAATAAAATACAATAAACAATACCAATAATGTAGTCAAACTCAATAAAACAACGACTTACTCCCGAACTCAATCACCGCAACACTAAAAGATAGACAATCAGGTAATATATAAGAGTAAAATTAAGTATATCAGCAAATCTACAAATAACAGGAACTGCAACCACTGAAAAAGGGAGGAGCAAAATCTAATATAGGGACCATACAGCATCTTGTCTGAGATCATCATTTCCAGACTTAGCAAGTTGTCGGTACGTTTTACCATCAGAACCAAAACATTCAATCACTTTCGGAGCATTAATACCATTCATCACTCTGCAAGTGAATAGGATGATAACGTTAGTAAACACACTACTAATTTACACAAAGATAAGGTATTAGCAATAAAAGTTGCACTTTTATTTGGCAATCCACTTCAAACACTAATTCAGATTTGGTTTTAAAACTGAAATACCTACACAATTGAATCTGATAGTCCTCTGAAGTACGGGAAACTTCCTTCTCCATATTGGCAACAACGATCAACAGAAAAAACAGATGTCACAACAGGAACCTGAAAATGTTGCAGAAGCGCTTTTAGATCTCATGGAACAAGCAGAATTTATCTTCATGACCAAAAAAACCCAACAAATAAATCAACTTTACACAACCAGTAACCGTATAATATGGGCCATTGGTCCCAAATGTGAAATGAGACAGTAAAAAAGCAAAGACTTTAAGGGTTAGAACCAATGGATCAGCCATGGGCATAGAACTCCCTAACTCATGTAAGCAAGAACAAAGCAACAAAGAGAATATGCAAGACCAATAAACCTTCTACCCAATGATTTAACAAATCCTGCGCTTTGTCATCCTATCCCTTTGCCTAATATCTATATCATCAATGTGCTGCAACAAATACAACAACAATACGGTCACTTTTCACTCGGTAAGGTCGATCACATGTATCCATAGGATACATGCACATAAAATCTGACAATTTTAGTGCACTAGCTGTTAGCTACCTAACAAGCACTGCTTTAACTAAATCAAAAGATTAGGTTTGAGCAAAATATATAAAAAAATAGCAATAACAATGTGTTGCAAAGCTTTAAATTTGTTAAAGCCTTTAATACACAAATGATGTTCCTTGAGCATTCTATCTTGAGCTTGATTTTGGTAGGTTGGATAAAGATTTCAAGTGGAAATGAAGGAAATTATCATATTTTTATCTATTCCCAAATCATCAATTTCCATGGTTATGATCAAGTTTTACAACAAAATGAAAGAAAAACCATGTTTTATATATTTTCATTGTCTTCCAACCATTTTCACGGATATCATCAAATTTAATATGGATTTCACAACAATGAAGGAGATAACAAATAGTTGAAAACATGTAATTTCTTTTACATATATGAGAAATCCTTGTAAAACTTGATGATGCATATATAGGGGTGTAGAGAAATAATAGGAAGTCTCAACTTGTTCAATTACTTAAAGGGATATATATAATACAAGATGAAATACCTAAAATACCCTCATCTAAATTACTTTTATCCAACAATACTCCCCCTTAAGTTAGAGCATAGATACTGATAAAGCCCAACTTATTACATATGTAATCAACTAGGTTTCTCGAACGTGATTTAGTAAGGATATGACCAAGTTGTTCATTAGTTTTCACATGCTTCAACTCGATATCTCTAGCTCGCAGCTTCTCTTTCACAAAGTGATAATCAACCTCAATATGCTTAGTCCGCTTATGAAAGACTGGATTGGATGCAATATGAATAACAGAATGGTTATCACACTATAACTGAGCAGGCCGAGGGACTAAATATCTCCACTCATCAAGTAACTATCGAAGAAAGGTAATATCACTGATCAAATGTGCAAGTGCACGATACTCTGACTCAACACTAGATCGGGCAACAACTGGTTGTTTCTTACTCTTCCACGAGACTAAATTCCCACCAACAAAAATGCAATAACTAGTAGTAGATCTTCGGTCAAACAATAAGCCTGCCCAATCTGTATCCAAAAACCCCTCTATACGACGATGCCCATGATTGCTATACAGTAAGTCACGACTGGGGGGTGTCCCTTATGTACTTAAGGATGCGCAATGCTGCTTTCCAATGGAGAGTGTGAGGGTCAGACATAAACTGACTTACAACGCTCACGGAAAACGCAATCTCAGGACACGCTCTTCGAGAGTCGAACATAAATTAACTCACAACGCTCATGGAGAACGCAATATCACAACACTCTACCCAAGTCCTGTTGCCAACTTCAATCATCGAACTTGGCACCCGCTGCCGACCTCTAATGGCCCAACATCGGTAGCTCAGCTAAGATAAGACTATTCGACTGCCAAAGGATTGCTCCACTTGCTGTAAGCGTCGTCTTACTCATATAGGTTGGCTTAACTTTTGTCCACTCAGCACAATGAGACTTAATAAAACTCCTCAATCCGAACTACATTCAAACTACAAAGTTGGAGGACTGATGATATACGGAAAAATTCCACCTATACACACGTAGAAAAAAGAACAAAGGTGACGATTGAAACTGTCACAACAGATATGCCCGGTCCAGTTTGCCCGACAACCGGCCAAATTTGCTCAACCTGGTCTATGTGGCTGTTTTGTCCAGTCTGGTCTGCTCAGCTGCTCTGCCCGACTTTCCTTGTCTACGTGGACGAAGATAACCAAACCCTGAAGCATCGGGCAAAATCCTGGACCGTCAGGTCGAAACCCGGGCAAAAATTTACAAATTTGGCCATCACGGCCTTGCAAGCTCCAATCCTCGACTAACCATTCAACAATAAAAGCTAAGAAGACCTCCCACAAACTTCTTGAGCTGAAAAGGGCAAAAGGATAATTTCACAATTAGCCTTCCATTCTCTATAAAAAGGGGTCTCCTCCACATTTCCTAAGAGATTTTTCTAAAGCATTCTTAACTCTAGAGAGCCTACCATCTTCCTAGTAGAAGATTCCTTCCTAGTAGAGATCTGCCTGAAGGAACCTGTCTACCTGCTGTTCCTTCTGCCCGGAGGAACCTGTTCCACCTGCTGTTCCTTTCCCCGAAGGTTCTACCCATAAGTTCTACTTGGAGGAACCTATTCCACCAGCTGTTCCTTCTGCCCGGAGGAACTTGTTCCTCCTGCCGTTCCTTTTACCCTGGGCATTTATTACAGTAAATATTCATCCACCGTACCCAGATACCTCTCATTCACGAGATTCTCGACTTTCCATTCTAACACGCTTACTGACTTAAATATTGGAGCGGTCATCCTAAACTCATATCTCGGGGGTACCCTCTGACGTGTTTGCTACATCCTTTCACGGCATCGAGTTGGACTCTTCTTCATCCAAACCGAACTAGCCTCGACTTAGCTTATGAGGACCGTTCTTTTCTCCAGTCCGTCGGTCTGGATCCGGTTCTCGAATCCTTTGGTGTTAGCCCGAGATATTTTCAGGTGATAACAATGATGTTAATCAGATTTTTATGCTTGAATTCTATTTCAAGGCATGACTGATTTTATTAACGGTGACACTTTTAGTGATTTATATCACTATCATGAAGGATTCTTTATAAGTTTTGAAGTACTGCTTCTTGAGATTTTATCTTTCCATCTTACTGTTCTTTACTTCATTTATATCATCTGTTTTTATGTTTGTATTCATTTCACCAGCTAGCAATGACTGAAGGATATTACCCCTGTTTATTTTACAGGAGGTACCTAGCTTGCCTGCTGCGGAGGGACGATATTGCCTCTAGGATATTTTCTAATTGTACTTCTACTATATTATTTATTTTAATGTCTATCCAAGGATAGATTCGATCGGAATTTTTGAAGCCTCGAGTTGATGTTGTTTTATCCAAAGTGTTTTGTTTTCACCAATTTAGGCTGTGGATTTATATATATGTATATATATTGTCATTGATGACTTTGTGTTAGCCGCTGTGTCAGGGTGCTTTATATTATCTGAACTTCCATAGGCTTCCGTGGATGGGTTCCACGGGTTATCGTTGATATCACCCCAAGGTGGGGTGTTACACAACCAGTACTAGAGTGTCGATAGAATACCAAGTGATCCTCACCGATTGCAAGGGACCAAATTCTAGTACTACAGAACTAAACCGCTCAAACCATCCCCTGGAGACCAAAGTACCTATCTGTGTAATCAACACCATAAACATAAGTATAACCCATGGCCACCAAACAGGCCTTAAGCCGAGCAACTATGTTATCAGTGTTCATCTTCGCAACATAAACCCACTAATACCTAATAGTCGTCTTATCGGGAGACGACGGAACCAGATCCCATGTTTGATTAACCTCAAGGCCTTAACTATAGCCCGACGCCATCCAAGTGAAGAAAGTGCTTTAGATAATGTTTGAGGAATCGGATAAGAATCTAAGACAGAAATAAATGCCTGCAAACGGGAAGAGATACTAGTGTAGAATATGTGAGTGGACAACGGATAAGTGGCACAACTACGCTACTTCTTATGTACGGAAATAGGGAGATCCAAATCTGTCAGGAGAGTAAACGCTAAAAGAGATGATGGAGAATCGGGTGACAAGGATGAAAGTCCGACAAGGGCTGGTTCTGGAAGTTACGAGAGAAGAATCCATTGTTGGTGGAGAAAGAAAAGGATTAGTTGACGCAAACGCAACCTGACGAGGACGACGGGTATACACTTGTAGGACGAGTAAAGGGAACATGTGGTGATGACATTAACAGACGCCGAACAAGCTCATAAACTAGAGTAACACCAACTACATTAGAAAAAGACTATTGACACCAGGACGAAAGAGGAAGAGAAAGTAAAAAGAATAGATTTATCAAAACTAACATGAGAAGACACACAAAAACGACCAAGATTAGGAGAATAACACCTATCACTCTTCTGTACACGAGAGTAATCCAAAAAGATACACCAAAGGGATTAAGGATCAAATTTAGTAAGATGAGGGCGAATATCGCGAACATAGTACGTACACCTAAAAAATACGTAACAGGAGCGGATGAAGTGGATGTAGGGAGGTGTTTGTAAACACGACACAATGAAGAATCTTTTCGTGAAGAACACAGGACGACATACGATTGATTAGGTATGTCGTAGTCAAAAGTGTCGCACTCTAAAATATTTTGGGCAACCCCAGCTGGAACACAAGGGCTCAAGTAACTTCTAAAATATGACGATTTTTACATTCGACAATCCCATTTTGTGGTAGTGTGTCAAGACAGGAAGATAGATGAACAATCTCACGGGTCGTCATAAATGATATAAAGGAAGATGAGAAATATTTACAGGTATTATCACTACTAAAAACGTAGATAAGAAAGGCAAATTGTGTCTATCTCAGCATGAAAAGCAGTAGAGATAAAGAACAACTTAGAACAACTCTTCGTTAAATATAACCAAGTCATGCGTGAATAGTCGTCGGAAAAGGGCACTAAATAACAAAAAACAACCTTTTTGACGGAACAGGGCAAGGACCCCAAATGTTAGAATCAACCAACTCAAATGGAGCAGAAGCTCAGTTATTAATTCTGAACACATAAGACACTGATGTTTTGCAAATTGACAAAACTTACAAAAGAGGTGAGACAATGACTAAACTTCTAAACACAAATACTTGAGTTTGGAAGGTGCGGGATGTCCTAGACAATAGTGGAGATCCAAAGCAGTGACGAAGAGAATAGAACAAGCAACGAGAGCAGCAGACGACTCTTGCACCAACATGTAGAGACCTCCTAACGTGCGTCGATCCCTACCAATAGTTTTCCTGAACAATAGATCTTGAAACTCAAAATAATCACCAAGAAACACAATACGATACTGATGAGTCCTACTTAAAGCACTCACAGATAATAAATTAAATGAAAGATCAGGTACATATAAAATAGTCCCACAACAAAGGAAGGAGTAAGAGAGACGTTCCCGATCTCCGTGATCAGAATATATGAACCATTAGCCATCCAAACATTAGGATATGAAGTAGGGGAATAATCCCACAACATAGCTATGGTACCCGTCATATCATATGGGTAGAAGCCCTCGAATAAATAAGCCACAAAAGAACAGAAGCACAACAGATCGAGAAACAACGACCATAGATGCAATTGACGGAGAAGTGGACTCGGGATCTTGACCATCACGATGAAAGACAGTTATGGAATCAATCCCAAATGTGACATTAGTAGACTGAGGAGCAGAAGTCCAACCACATAGTTTAATGCACCGATCACGAGTATGGTCGATGACCTTACAATGGGAACAAGCAAGTCGTCCATCAAGAGTGGTAGTGGTAGGGGCAGATGATCGACTAGTAAGTTGAAAACAAGTCTCAACAATGTGGTCCGAACGCTGAAAATAGGTATAAAAAGATCAAGCGTCCCCACAACCACGACCGCATCCTCGTGACCTAATAGAACTAGCAAGAGCAACACGATCACCACCATCACGCATCAATCCAAATGTCATCCGTATAGCACATTTGGCCATAGAAAATGCCTCTTCTAGCAAAATCTCTTTACTTGCCAAAATTTGAGAACGAACAAAATCAAACTCAAGGCCAAGCCACTAAGAAAGGACATGATAACAAGCTACTCTCGCTGTTGACAGATAGCGTCCACATTTGACAAAGTAGACATAAGAACATTAAACTCCTTATATGATGTTTAAAAGATGCAAAATAATCCTCTAGTGAAGCATCTCCCTTCTGAGGGCGAAAATAAGATTGAGAAACATCATAAAACAGATTCTTATTATCTGTCCTAGAATATAAGACTGTCACATATGCCCAAAATTCCTTCACCGTATTACAATGAGCCAACAAGAGGAACGATTCCCCAATTCATAGAATTAATCATCCGAGTATATAAAGGAGCATCAGCTTGTGTCCATCCCCTAGCTTGATCAGAAGGCTGCGGACCAGTCTTGTTCAAATGCTCATCTAGTTCCATACTACAAACAACAAAGACCAATTTACACCATAAGAAATAATTGTTATCATCTAACAGAACATGTCGAGGGGGTAGAATGAGACTCGGTAGCTATATAAATTCAAGATACCAATGAACTAGTAATAAAGCAAGGAGGAACAAGCAACACATCAACAAACTACCGGTAGAGACAGTACAAGGCAAAATTCAATCAAAACAAACAAGTGTGGCGACGTGTGGCTCTAACACGCGACAACGACAGTGACGCGCAATGGTGCATGGATCTCACACGCAAAGATGGCAATGGCATTTGGCGGCAACGAAGTGCTTCGAACGGGTTAGGCAACTCTACACGCTCTAAAACCTTATACAACTAACTTTCGAAGAAAACACCTCCTTGACAGAGTTCCATACTAGCCTAAGGAACTCACAACAAATGGAAATAGATAAAAACATGCAATATCATTTCCATGTGAAATTCATATAAAACTTAATGATATCCATGAAAATTGATAGAACACAATGGAAACAAAACTAAATGTTCGGCATAGCCTCATGCTACGGTAATGCTTCATCAGCCCCTGAGTGATTTTTTCTCAAAGAACATACAAGAAGTTTAAATCTTGTTACCCCAATTAATTACGCATCCAGGAGGATGGGAGATTGACGAGGATGTTACACACATGATTAATGCGGGTTGGCTGAAATAGAGAGCCACATCGGGTGTTTTATGTGATAAGAGGGTACTTTTAAAGTTGAAAAGAAAATTTTACAGGGCTGCGATTAGACCTGCTTTGTTGTATGGACAGAGTGTTGGCCGATCAAAAACAGTCACACACGGTGGCCGAAATGCGTATGTTGAGATGGATGTGCGATGTTACCCGAAGGGATAAAACAAGGGATGAGGAGATTCGTAGAAAGATCGGGGTGACACCGGTGGTTGATACTTGATAAGATATGGGAGGAACACTTGCGTTGGGCAGACCACATATGACGGAGACCATCAGATACGCTTGTTAGGAGAGTGAAGTACATTGTATTGGAAGATAGGATAAACAGGGGTCGACCAAAGAAGACGTGGGATGAAGAGATCCGTACAGATTTTATCATGTTACAACTTAGTGTAACGGATGCTTTGTATTAAACGGATGGGAAGAGAGGGATACAAGTGGATGACTCCACCTAGTGAGTACCAGTCATGAGAAATTAGTCAGTTAAGACGTGGGATGAAGTGATCCATACGGATCTTGTCATATTATAAGTTAGTGTAACAAATGTTTTGCATAGAACGGATTAGATGAGGATACTAGGTGACTCCACCTAGTGGGTAGCGATTATGAAGAGTGAGTGAGTTAGTTAGATGGCTAGCTAGCTAGCTCGTTAGTTAGAGAGTTGGGGATATTTTTTTCTTTTCAAACAATGTCATGCATTTATTATACACTTATATTTATTGTTGCATATTATTGTATATTGTATTTTATTACTCTATGGGCCTGTTTGATATGGGGATTGTGTATGCCGGATAGTATTAGATATCCACTACTTTTCTATATCCTATGTTTGGTGAGGAAAATGAATGTGGGATATGATAATCGGTGGACTACATTTCCTGCCAAAACACTGGATATCAAATAACACCTCCCCCCCTTTTACTCGTTATCCCTCTTTCGCTGGCTTCAGATCTTCATCTTCGATTTCTGCTCGGTCATCATCTTCAGGTTTGTTGTTCATCATCTTCAACTGCAATGGAGTTACACGATTTCGACAGCCATGGTTGTGTTCGAGTTCCTCTTCGATTTCGACTGCCATGGTGGTACTCGAGTTCCTTTTCGATTTCAACTGCGATGGTGGAGTTCCTCCTCCTCCTCCTCGATTTCGACTGCCATGGTGGTGCTCAAGTTCCTCTTCGATTTCAACTACGATGGTGGCGGTGCTCGAGTTAGGGTTCTTGATGGAGTTCCTCTTCGATTTCAACAATTCCTCCTCCTCAATTTCGACTGCAATGGAGTTAGGGTTCTTGATTTTTGATTCAAGTTCAGTCGATTTTTGATTCAAGTTCAGTCGATTTCGATTGCGATGGTGGTGGTGGTTGTTCTTGATTTACTTTGATTTCGATTTTGCGGCAGGTTGGTGGTGGGTTGGTGGTTGTGGTGGTTATGGTGGTGGTGGCTGTGGTGGTGGCTTAGTGGTTGTGGTGGTGGTGGGTTGGTGGTTGTGGTGGTGGCTAGTGGTAGAAAAAAATTATCCGACATCTCATGTCCGCTAATCAAATAAGTTTAGAAAAACAACATATTAGTATAACTAATCCTCCATCATTACAATTTTCTCCTTATCCCTCATTACTCCATATCTCACATTTTCTAATCCTGCAATCAAACACACCCCATACCAATTTATATAGCTCAACCAACGCATTATATTTGTCGAATCTCTATACATGTACCCCAACAAATACATGTGGCCGACCCATCTAATGGAATTTGGTCATGATAATGATAAGAGTGAGGAGGGGGCCTCTGCAATGTCTACATTTTATGCGCAAAAGAAATTTGTGTGAGGGTGTATAAAAAGATGCAAACAATATAACTGGGCTTCTATGTATGCTTGAGCTTTTGTTAAAGTGGATTCCTCATAAAAGAAAATAAATAACAAATGGGATCCGTAAATAAAAAGTACTAATGGTATAATGAGAATAAAGCATTGAACAGGGTGCGCAAGAATATTTAAGCAGCAAATGCTTGGAAAAAATTGCAGATGGAACTTTGGATGTTTGGGAAATGGTGGGATGGTTAACAGGTATTGTAGATGACCATCATTCTCCATTTGAAGCTGCACAACAGAAATTAGGTGCTCACTACCACAGTGAGGTTACTTCAAATGTGAAAGTTAATTTTATATATATATGCTTCCATCTCCAACACACCAAGTCATCAATGCTCATAGGATATTAGTTGAAACCAGACTGCAAGATAACCTACATAGATAACACCTAACAAATATCTTACCAAGCAATTCATTGAACTACGATAAGATACAAGAAACGATGCAAAGCAACAAACTACACATTTGGACATTGAACTTACAAGTTCAAGTTGCCTGAGATTTCGGATATCCCTTGGGAGACTAATTTTTCTGTTTGTATCCTGTTGAAACAATGACATCACCTAGTTTAAAAGAAGTTAACCATGAAAAATAGTGCAACTCTAAATCGCCATTTGTATCAATTAGAAGAAGATAAAGGTAGAACTACAGACAAGTGCCAAGGGAAGAATATGAAAACCAGTTACTTGCCTCTCTTCTTGTTTCTAATTCAGCCAGTTTTATGTAGATCTCCACCATTTGCTTCATCTATGTTATAGTTCAAGCAGAGATTGTCATCATAGGTTATTCTCAGTTTAACCATTACAAAACTAATGAGTCAGTATTGGTAATGAGTAAAATGATAGACGTTACTTCTCTGATAATGGCTCCATGGTACATAGATAACTCTTCCAAGAGCTGCTCTGCCGCAAGTTTTTTGTCCATATCTACCACAAAAGAGTTTCTACTTCGCTGCTTGTCTTTAATGCGATCACCATTAGCAAGAGCTAGAAGCTGGAAGCCAGAAAGCAGGACAAGAAGAGGAAAAAGGGAATGAAGGATGCTGAAACATTGGGGAAAAAATGACTACAAATTTTGATGGAACAAAATCTAGTCCATCCACAGTTGAAAAGTCTCATCTGACCAAGGAAGAGAACCTGAAATATGGTATGATATGGATGATCCATGGCAAGCTTCTTGACAAGAGAAGCAACAGCAAACTGCAGGATGAATCAAGAAAAATGGCAAAAGAAACATGTCAACCTTTTGAAAACCAGTATCTCTTTCAGAAGGATTTGTCATGCAAATAACATAATTAAAAGATTAATGACATTAAGAACTATTGGGAACCTAATTATGCTGTCATTCAGGTTCTACCCTTCTCTACATAACAGTCAAACACTTCCAATGACGTTTCTTTCTTTTTTTTGACTTTCTGTTTGTCAAGAAACAACTCCACCAAAATCTCGAGCTTATGATAAGAGGTCCGGAAAATATATTTTATACTTTAACATTCCCCCCTCACGAGAAAACCCACTGAGTTTGAAACGTGGATTATATACAGGTCCATACAATCAACAACAATAACAACAATGACAACAATTAAGATTCGAACTCATCATCACTTGATCAAAGAAACTCTAATACTATGTCAAAAAAAAACCAACTTTATTAAAAACTCAAGCTTATGGTAAGAGGCCCAAATATACTTTTAACACTGTTTTCCTTTTTTTGGAGGGGGGGGGGGGGGTGGGGGAGTATGTGCTATGCTACTGTTATGTATCCATCCCAAATAATCCAGCTAAATCAATCTCAAACAAGGGGATTATCAGATAGCAATAACTACCTGAAAGCTGTGTGGTCCCTGCGAATCCTTAGAGTTGCCTAGTCGAGAAGCTATTTGATACACAAGTGGTATAAACTTGTATGACTGAACCTGTGAAACAACGACATTCAAGAATTAGAATGACAAAACACATAAAGCAAATACCATGAAAATTGTAATACAAGCAGGTTAAATGCAGTTAAACTCTGCCAGGATAGGGATCAGACTACTGATGCAACATACAACCAAGTCTACACATTGCAAAATGCTGAAATTTGTGAAATAACGTGAAATTTTACCTCATTCGAAATTTAAGGATGTTCCCTAAAAGTATTGCATTGCATATTTAATTTTGCGAAAATAGCGCATGATATTTTATTCTACGGCTGCATCAATATAAGATATATGACAAACGATATCCAATTGAACATCGTCTACCTGCTATATCTATATTCCCACCTTTGGATATCCTTCATCTATAACAATATGATAGCATATGAGAATGTATTTAAATTACTACATATAATACTTAGTTAGGAAAACCATTATATGAGACTCAATGAAAATACAACATACATCCTTGAACCCAAGAGGTTTAAGAGCTTCTATATATGGCTTTATTTACTGATTTATTGATAATTTCATTTTTTATTGCAAACTATTAAATAGACATCTAGCTATCTTCTAATGATATTTCATATTCATTTGAAAGTTTGTGTCTTTGTTGTTGAGTACATGCTTAGTAGCTTTTAATGATATTTCGTTTTCAGTTGATGGTTTTATCTTTTTTATGTTGGCATAAAAAGAACATTATTTCATAGAGATCTCTACATCTTGTTAGGTCAGGGAATTGATATTTACGATATTTTGCAATCCATTCTACAATCATCATCATCATCATCATCATCAAAACCAAATCCCACTAGGTGGGATCAGCCGCACATAATCCGTAAAGACACATGCTCAAAAGATCCAGCGAATATACTGCATTGGCTATCGACTACCTAGCACGTATTGCTCTAACCTAATCAACAGATTAGGTTAGAGAAAAATATTATAATATATAATAGCATAAGCAATATATAACAACAGGTAGCAATATACGTAATATTGTAAAACAATGTATGACCCAATTACTAACCAACTGACTATCTAACTAATAAATGGACTAACTAATTAGCTAACTAACTCATTTAAATCGCTCCATACTAGGTGAAATTAAACATATGTATCCTCCTTTTCCAATCTGCTTGGTGTAAAGGATCTGTTGTGCTAAGTTATAGCATGACAAGGTCCGTACGAATTACCTCATCTCACGTCTCTTAGATCGCCTCCTGTTTCTCCTACCTTCCAACATAATGAATTCCGCTCTCCTAGCAAGCGCATCTGACGATTTCCACCATATATGACCAACTGAACGCAAAAGTCCCTCTCGCATCTTATTAACAACCGGTGCCACCCCGATCTACATACGAATATCCTCATTTTTTATTTTCTCCCTTCAAGTAACACCGCACATCCATCTCAGCATACAGGTCTCGGCTACCGTCATCCGCTATACATGACTCTTCTTGATCGGCTAACTCTTTATCCCTTATAACAAAACAGATCTAATTGCAATCCATAAAAAATTACCTTTCAATTTTAAATGTACCCTCTTATCGTACAGAACATTCGAGACTGCCCTCCATTTCTGCCAACTCGCATTAATCCTGTGTGTTACGTCCTCATCAATCTCTCCATGTTCCTAGATAAGAGCTCCTAAGTATTTAAACTTGTTTGTCCTACGAATACCCATCCATCCACCAACACTTATGAGACACCCTGCTCCTCGCCCCTAAACGCACACTTCATGTATTACATCTTACTCCTTATAGTGAAAGACAAAGAGAATAGTGGAAAAGCTTAGTCTCATTCTCATTACTTCAAGCATATATATATAGTGCACATACAAAATATCGAAACTACCATTCTCTCACAACACTCCCTCTCAAGTTGAAACATAGATACTGATCATGTCTAACTTGTTACATATGTACTCAACTCGATTCCCCGAAAGAGACTTAGTAAGGATATCACCAAGTTGTTCACCAGTCTTCACATGCTTTAGCACAACGTCTCCATTCAACAACTTCCCTATAACAAAGTAACAGTCTAGGTTTGGGTGAAGACCTGTTGGATTAGATATGTTAGGTTTGTTCATGAAAACCTGGATTGGGTGAAATAAGAATCATAGATTGATTATCACACCATAACTGAACGGGTCGATCAGCTGGATATCTCAACTCTTCAAATAACTGCTAAAGATAGGTGACATCATTAGTTACATGGGCAAGTGCACGATACTCTGACTCGGCACTAGACCAAGCATTAACTGACTCACAATACTCACGAAGAACGCAATATCAAAACGGGTAAAATGGTGAGATAATTCAGCTTCCTTACCAACTGTAGATACCTCTCTGGATCATCAAACATTGCACCTTCTTCAGGTGCAAGTTTCACTCCAGGAAGCATAGGAGTGTTATTGGGCTTTACACCCATCATACCGGTATCTCGAAGCAGATCAAGTGTATACTTACGCTGAGATAGAAAGATCTCACTTGCAACAAGTCGCCTCAACTCCCAGAAGCTACTTCAAAGGTCCAAGATCCTTCATCTGAAAATGGTTCTGAAGGAATCCCTTCAGGAAAGTAATCCTTATACTATCATTTCCAATAACAATGATATCATCCACATAGACCACTAAGAAGATAAATCCAACACTCGAATGTCTGTAGAAGACTAAGTGGTCCTTTGCCAACATCTGCATGCCAAACTTCAACACCACAGAGCTGAATCTTCCAAACCAGACTTTGGGAGATTGCTTCAAGCCATAAAAAGACTTCTTCAACCGGCATACGTATCCAAACTCCTCATGAGCAACAAACCCAAAGGGGTGCTTCAAATAAAACTCTTGCAAAGGACCATTTAGAAAGACATTCTTGATGTCAAGTTGATACAAGAGCCAAGAAAAAGAGTCTCCCAATGAAAGTAGGCCGAATAGAGACTATCTTGACAACCAGAGAAAAGGGAACTAGATCCCATGTCTGATTGGCCTCAAGGGCCTCCATCTCCTCATGTATTGATTACGGCATACGTATCCAAATAATGGAGCTATGAGTGCCTCAACCGTTAACAGAAGAAGGCATCTCGCACATCCAGAAAGGAAATCAAATCACTATCGGTAGTGAAGGCAAATTCAGGGAATCGAAGTCCACGAACATCATGGGTATCAATCGCTAGCAAATCGAGATTCAAACCGAGATCAAATAACCATACATAAAGCCTCAAATAATGTGAACACCAATGCCAATGCAATTTGCAACGACATACGTGCCGCATACAAGAAACAGAGCGAGAGTTGAGGAGAAACCTCAATAAACCAAGCAACAAACTCAACCAAGCAAATCAAATATGGAATCAAAGGGCTAAACATATCAGGTGCAGGACAAGCATGAGCCTCATAGAAGATACCAACGACGATAAACAGAGTAGGCACCAGCACCACCCTAAACTAAAACTTGTCGAAGAAACCCAATCACCAAAAAAGATAAAGCACAAATCCTTAGAATCAAACTAACTCCAACATCAATGATCGACAGTCAACCAGTCGCCAAAACATATCAACTATAGCACCAAAGTGGTCACCTAAGCAAATATTCACATGTACACAAAGTCAACCACCTTCAAACCTAAAAAACATTAGGAAAGAGGACGAATCCGGGTGTATCTCAAGATGGAAAACATGATCAGGAAACTAAGAGCAAAAAATTGCCTGAAGGAAAAAATCATCGGCGTGTAGCTTCGCATGGGCGGTGCTTGGGCGCTACGGGCAAGAACTGTGGCCGCACGTGGTGGCATGTAAGGCGTATGCCGATGAGATTGCCATTGCTAGCGACGGTGACTCGACGTTGCCGATCATCTTGTGGTTGGATTGATGAAGAGGTTTAGAGTAGATCTGAAAAATAAGAAAAGGGTTTTTGTGGTATTTATGGTTTACAGCATGCTGGGGTGTTTGGGTGGCAGACGATGCTTGAGCATGTGCAAGTCGAGGTCGCCGGTGGATGGGCAGGCCGGTGGGCGGTCGCCAATAGTGGTGGTAGACAGCGATCATCGGTGATGGGCTGGTGGTGTTTTTAGAATTATGGTTTTGTGTTTTCCCTTTTGCTCTGATATCATGTAGTGAAAGACAGAAAATAATGGAAAATCTTAGTTTTATTCCCAATATTTGAAGGATATATATAGTACACATGCAAAATATCGAAACTACCCTTCTCTCACAACACTCCTATTTTGGATTCCTCTAACCTCCAAGGTTGTTGTCCATCTCCTCAACTTAGTTTCGACACTTTCTCCAGCTTTATCCATTAGAACAATATCATCCGCAATAAATATGAACCAAAGTGCTTCCTCACACATATCCCTCATGAGCTCATCTAGGACTAACACAAATAAATACGGACTCAACGTCGATCCCAGATGCACACCAACGGTGACCGAGAAGTCATACGGTGAAAAGAAATATATGTGAGATAACTTATCTCTAAATTCAAAAATCTGTATTCCATGTAATATAGATATAGATAGATGATTAGGAAAAAAAATGTATGTGAGATAACTTATCTTCAAATTCAAAATCTTCATTCCATGTAATATAAACGGCGAAAAAAAATATTTGTGAAATAACTTATCTCCAAATTCAAAGATCTTTATTCGATGTAATATAAATATAGATAGATGATTAGGTACAAAAATATATATGAGATAACTTATCTTCAAATTCAAAATTTTCATTCCATGTAATATAGATATTGATATAGATACGTGAAACCGCCGTGTATT
>JAOWBR010190883.1:0-10115 GCA_028571145.1 Dionaea muscipula | reverse complement strand
TTCATCATCCTAGACACTGAGGATGATCATGATATGTCCCTCATATTAGGGCGCCCATTCCTAGCCACAGGGCGCACATTGATAGATGTGCAGAAGGGGGACATCATTCTGAGAGTAGGGAAAGAAAGAGTGACCTTTAACATTTATGACGCCATTAAGCATCCTGATGATGTTGCATCTTGCTTCTTCCTGGATGTCTTAGACATTCCAGCAAAGACATTTCTACATACACACCTTTGTCAAGATGTGGCGAAGGTTGACTTGATTGAAGACAGAAACATTGAAGAAGCTGCTGCCCCAATAGAGGAAGAGGATCTGAGGGTGGCAGATCTTTTTAGAGAAAGTTGTGGTGAGGCTCACTTTGTAAGTCAATCTAATGTATGTTTTAAGCCAAGGTTTCAACCCTTGGAGACAAAAGGACCACAACTTAAGCCATCTGTGGAAACCCCACCAAAAGACTTAGAATTAAAACCTCTTCCATCTCACCTAAAATATATTTTTCTTGCAGAAAACAATTTCCTACCATTATTTGTTCTGCATGTTTAACTGTAGGTGAGGAGGAGAAGTTGCTGGATGTTTTAAAGCAGTATAAAAGAGCTTTTGGGTGGCAGATGACAGACATTCAGGGGATAAGTCCATCCGTTTGTATGCACAAAATTTTGAGGGAAGACGAGCACAGGACCGTCACCCAGCCTCAGCGTTGCCTTAATCCAGTGATGCAGGAGGTTGTGAAGAAAGAGGTGATCAAGCTTTTGGATCTTGGGATAATTTATCCCATATCCGATAGCAAATGGGTCAGCCCTGTGCAAGTCGTACCAAAGAAGTGTGGGATTACTGTGGTTCAAAATGAAAATAACGAATTAATCCCGACCAGACTTGTCACTGGATGGAGAGTCTGCATCAACTACTGAAGATTGAACAGCGCCAAAAGGAAGGATCACTTCCCTCTTCCTTTCATTGATCAGATGCTGGACAGACTTAGTAGTCGTGCGTTTTACTGTTTTCTTGATGGCTACTTCGGATACTTCCAGATTGCCATCAACCCTAAAGACCAGGACAAGACCACCTTTACTTGTCCTTATGAAACATTCGCATATAGCCAAATGCCCTTCGGATTATGCAATGCACCAGCCATTTTCCAGCAATGCATGATAGCTATTTTCCATGACATGGTGGAAGATTTTTTAGAAATTTTCATGGATGATTTCTCAGTCACTAGGCACAGTTTTGAAGATTGCTTAGCCAACCTTGCCCGAGTTTTGAAAAGATGTGAAGAGACCAACCTAGTCTTGAATTGGGAAAAGTGCCACCTTATGGTTACAGAAGGGATTGTACTTCGGCACAAGGTCTCTCAAAGGGGTATAGAGGTAGACAAGGCGAAGGTTGAGGCGATTGAGAAATTAGTACCACCAACGGAGCTTAAGACTTTAAGGGGATTTCTAGGGCATGCAGGATTTTATAGAAGATTTATCAAAGATTTTTCGAAAATTTCAAAGCCCCTCACTCAGCTACTTCTTAAAGATGCTCCGTTTAATTTTGACGCTGAGTGCCTGCATGCCTTCAACTTTCTAAAGGGGAAATTGACTATCGCCCCCGTTCTAACTGCAGCGGATTGGAGCTTACCATTTGAGCTGATGTGTGATGCAAGTGATTGTGCAGTGGGGGCGGCACTTGGGAAGATAAGATTTTTCAACCGATCTACTATGCGAGCAAGACTCTGGATCCTGCTCAACAAAATTACACCACCTCAGAGAAGGAGTTGTTGGAAATTGTTTTCACCTTTGACAAGTTTCGGCAGTATCTGATTGGTACTTACGTGATCGTTCACACTTATCACTCTACTTTGAACTACCTGCTGCAGAAACAAGAATCAAAGCCATGGCTTCTTAGGTGGGTGTTGCTCCTACAAGAATTTGACATGAGCATAGTAGATAGGAAGGGGACAGAGAATGTGGTAGCAGACAATCTTTCAAGACTACCATTTACCCAAGGCGCCAGCTATGAAGCACCTATCAAGGAGGAATTCCCTGATGAACACCTCTTCGTCATAGAAGTTGACGCCACGGACATAGAGTCTGTCGCCATAAATTATACTGACGCCATCGAAGTGAACGCTTTGGAGGTGGCGCCATGGAGAATCAGAAACAACCATCCTCCATGGTATGCGAACTTCGCTAACTACTTGGCTAGTGATTTTCTTCCCCCAGACTTTGCTGTCCAACAAAAGAAGAAATTCTTTGCTGATCTCAAGCACTACATGTAGGATGACCCCGTTCTCTACCGATTTTTCACTGATGGAATTTTAAGAAGATGCGTGGCTGAGGTGGAGATCCCAGACATATTGAGTCACTGCCATGAAGGGGCAGCTGGGGATCATCATGGACCAAGACAAACATCATTTAAGGTTTTGCAATGTGGCTACTACTGGCCAACGATTTTCAAGGATGTTGAGCAACATATCAAAACATGTGATGCGTGTCAGAGAATAGGGAGAATATCTAAGAAGGATGAAATGCCTTTAACTAATATTATTATCTGTGAATTGTTTGATGTTTGGGGCATAGACTTCATGGGTCCTTTCCCCTCTTCCCTTGGGAACAAGTATATTCTTGTCGCAGTAGACTACGTGTCTAAGTGGGTGGAAGCTATTCCTTCTCCCACCAATGATACCCGTGTAGTACTGAAGTTTCTACAGAAGAATATCTTTTCAAGATTTGGAACGCCACGGGCCCTCATATTTGATGGGGGTAGTCACTTCTACAACAAGATGCTAGACAGCCTACTGAAAAAGTACAATGTTCATCATAAGGTGGCGACACCTTATCATCCTTAAACAAGTGGGCAGGTGGAGGTCTCTAACAGACAGATCAAGCAAATTCTGGAGAAAACGGTAAACTTCAGTAGAAAAGACTAGGCATCCAAGCTAGACGACACTTTATGAGCATACAGGACAACATTCAAGACTCCTATTGGTATGTCTCCTTATCGTCTAGTTTTTGGCAAAGTCTGCCATCTCCCCGTCGAGTTAGAACATAGGGCTTATTGGGCCCTTAAATTCTTCAATTTTGATAACAAGGCGACGGGTGAGAACAGATTAAACCAACTCCATGAGTTGGAGGAAACCAGATACTTATCATATGAGAATGCTAAGTTGTACAAAGAGCACACCAAGAGTGTGCATGATTGTATCCTGGCTAGAAGGGCATTTGAGCCCGGACAACTTGTTTTGTTATTTAATTCTCGTCTTAAGCTATTTTCAGGAAAACTAAAGAGCAAATGGACTAGTCCCTATACAGTTTTAGAGGTTCACTCCTATGGTGCTGTTGAGATTCAACACGAGACTGGGAAGTATATTGTCAACGGTTATCGCCTCAAGCCATATATTGCTGGCCAGCCCATTGAAACAAGAAAAGAGTTGGATCTTCAAATCCATCCCCTGAACAATATAACTGAAGAGATTCGAAGAAGTCTAGCTTAAAGGACTCTAAACTAAGCGTCATATGGGGAGCAACCCATACTCATTTCTTTGTTCTTTTTAAGTTTCATCATTCATCTTTTTTTATTGTTTTTCCTTTCTTTTTATGTTTGATTTTTGTCCCTTCTGTTTTCAGGAACACATGGGAGATTGAGAGTTTGAAGTTGAAGCCTGGAAGAAGCCATGGCGTTGGCTTATGACCTGTGGTGATGGCATGGTTTGCCGCCACCAATGTCTCCTGACTACGATGAATACAAGCAACATTCACAAGAGACAAGCATGAAGAATAATTCAAGCAAGGAAAAGCAATTGAAAGAAATGATTAATTACAGACCAAGATGTTTGAAAACGTTTCAAAGGAAGAATGCAAATAATGTAGCAGATCAAATTCAAAACACATGCATTAAACATCAGGGATTTTGAGCAATGCATAGAGGAGGGCCGTGTCTCCTTTGGAAAATAACGCAATCAGTATGATCCGTGTCAGGCTGAGTGGCGAAGGCACTCTTAGCATCGATATCATCATCGGCCATCGTCTCCCACTTCTCAAGCAGATCCAAGGGTGCCTCCTCGGTAGATTGTCTTTTTGGCAAGTACTCCACTGGGAAGGGCATTTCATCAGGAAATTCAAAGCCGGCAGACTTTGTGGGGTCCAAGACGTTAAGGACCTCCACCTTCCAGCTCTTCCTATGACCGCCTCTGGTTGCCTTTTTGCAATTCTAAACCCAAATTCATACCAATCGTGGACAATTGCACCAATGGCATCATCGTACTTGGTTGTCTTCACGTAGTTATCAATTGAAAGAGCCTCTGCATCCGCCACATATGCAACCAGAGATTTCTTCAATGCATGGCATTGAGAACGATTGTGTCTGATGATTGCTTTAAGCCTGATCTCCTCCAGCAACTGCTCAGTCCATAACTTATGATACTTATCATGATCAGCTTGTAGGACTTCTATCTGTTTGTCCTTGGCGGCGAGCTCCTTCTTATCCATCGCCCTAGCTGCTTCAGACTCTGTGAGTTGCCTCTCCAAGCTGCTCTTGTCATTTTTCAACTTCTGAACATCATCTAGCAGGGAGGCAATCTCAGCTTCTTTTCTTTTCAGAGCTCTAGCGGCGTCCTCAGCTTTGCTCTTGTATTCAGCAGCCGCATTATGAGATTTTATATGATTCTGCTCCATGGCGGCTAGCTGCTTCTTTGACAGTTGAGCCTCGTTGCAGGATTTCTTCTCCCTTGCTTCCGCCGCCACAGCTCTCGCCTCAGCATCCTCCACTTCCTTCTTGCACTCCTCCTTAAAAGTCTGGTGCTCAGCGATATAATCGTCAATAACTTTATCTGTTTCTTCCTGGCGCCGCAAGGACTCGTTCCATAAAATGTGTGTCTGCATTGCAAGGAGTTAATACAAAACGGGGGTAATTTGAAGGGCAACATGAGAAAATTTTAAGGCGACGATACCTGAACGGATGCTTGAGTCATCCATTGCCTAAGTTGGATGTCAGTAAGACCCTCAACAATCTCCACATCCTTTGCTTTCATCGCCTCCCTGGTCCACAACACCCTTTGGGCTTGCTTCTCCTCCTTTTTCGCATTTGTGCTCATCAACATGCTGTGATGTGGCCTTATTCTTTGTGTGGAACTCCTTTGAGGATGGGGAATAGTGGATGAGGGTGCAGAGGGGTTAATTGGTAACACGGAGGGTGGAAGTTGGAGGGATGTCGACAACTTTCCTTGCCTTGATTTTTCTTCTCCTGCCTGCTTCCCTTTCCTTCTTGTCTTCTTCTCAGCTTCAGATTATTTTTGGATCGCCACAGTGGGTGCAAGCTGCGGGGTGACGGTCGGATCTGCAGCTGCCACTTTGCCTTTCTTCGCCGCCACCGCCTCGTCAGATTTTGTTTCCGCCACAGGGTCTCCACCCTTGGTTAATTTTCTCTTCTTCTACTTGGTTGGCGGTGCATCATCCTTAGCCACCTCCTCTTCAGCCTCATCATCTGTCATTTAAATTTGGTCCAAGGCTAATAAATATTTCTGCAGGTTTTCATCATCTGTCAGAGAAGGAGGGAAATCAAGCTCACCTCCTTTATCAGTAACTTCTGCCACTGCCTCTACTGCTTTGCTGGTGGCATCGTCAGTTGGTACTTCATGCTCTCGCCCCGTAGTGAAGTCAATTATTTCTTCGTCGCCACCAGCCGCCTCTGGTGTCTGTGTCGGGGCTCTCTTCCGTTTAACCAACGCTGTGGACTCAGTACTCTTCTCATCGCCTTCACTGCTCGCTACAATCAGTGGCGATGCCTCCCTTTGCTGTGCTTGAGCTTGGGCTCGCCCTCTCCGGATTCTCACTTTGGGAGAAGTGGGTATAACTTGTGGCGGCTCTTGAGCTGAAGATGTCGCCACCTCCTCAGTCCTCACTGTTTGCAGAGGAGCAACTCCCAAACTTTGCGAAGGTGTCGCCTCGAAAGATGTGGTACCAGCATCGTCAAGGACTTTAGCAGATACATTCTTAGCGGTAAGGCCATATAGGCCTACTACTCTCTTGTAGATTTTTGATATGCCTGCATCACAGTAAATTAAGATCATCAAACTTCACATTCAACATTCACAGAAATACAAACCAACAAAGCATGATTATGATCCTACGAGGGTGGGTTCGGGTAGCAATTCCAAACTGCTCTAGGTTCTCCAACAACACATATTTCTCCCAGGAGGGCAGGGATTTCTTCCCTTCACTGATGAATGTGTCCCGCAATGCCCTCTCCTCATCTGTGCAGTAGGATCTCATCTGCGTAGTAGGCTCTATGCTGACCTCCTGCTGCCTTGTGTGCACTCGCCATGATTGAGAAGTCACAAGGACAAATTTCACCTCCCAATGGTGCACATTACTCCTCGGGTTTACTATGTCGTATTGCACCTTTTTCTTCCCTTTCACTTTCAATCAAAAGGCATAGTAACCAGTATCCAGACGAGTACTTTGGTCCTTCACTGGCGCCAGGCCAAACATCCAATACCAGACATTTAAAGATAGCGCCACCCCTAACTGCCTACACCTAATGATGTATGCCACTATCTGGGTATAGGTGTTCGGGGTTAATTGGCCAGGCATCAAGTTGTGGAGATTCAGAATACATTGGATGAACGGATGAAGGGGTATTCTCATCCCTCCTCTCAATGACTCAAAATGAATGGCTACAGTATTATCCATATCGTAATCCAACACAGTATCGTTTGGCCTGGGATGAACATACTGATATGTCGAGGGCAGGGGGAAGGCATCGTTAAAATCATCAATGTTTGCGGCAGTCAGAACTGATGTGGCTTCTTAAATCATGACCGCTAACGCATCAATTCCTTTCACCTGAGTGTCATTACGTAAAATCTCCATCTTTGCTATGTAAGTATTGATTAAAAATTTGATTTTTCTAATGCCCTAATCCTCAGTTTTCGGTTTCAGGCTACTACTGAGAAATTAAAGCAGGGAACTTTCAAATCAGAAAGGATTTTACCTGGATCGTTGTCGAAATCATAGAAGAAAGTGATTGGTTGCTATGATTCGCCTCCGAGATCGTTTTGGAATCACCTCTAAAATTGCCTAGCTCTCTCGAGTTAGGGTTTGGAAATTCTGAAGCTCGCACGAGGAAGATATAGAGCCTTTCTTCAGTTTTACAAGGGTAAGTGATGGGATATTATTTAAGCAGGAAATGAATTTGGCAGCCCAACGGACTTTGGGCCCACGCCAATAAATTCAGGTTCAATCTCTCCGCCCTGCATTTTGTTTAAAAAGGCGTCGGGATGACATCGTCTTCATTTAGGGGGAGGGGATTGACGCCATTGCACATTTTTGGCAATTGACGCCATGATTTAAACAATTGACGCCATAGGGTGTTTTAACTGTTTTTCATGTTTCTCGTCTCCCTGTGTTGTTTTCCTTCTTAGATTTTACTGTTTTTCTTACTATTTTGAGCATACTTAGTCCTGCGTTCTCATAATTATTTTGCATTCCATCTTTTTGTATTTGTTCTTCTCTTTAGTTGTGTTTACACCAGTTACACTTACGACCATATCCAGGCTATGAAATTGAGGGTGGTATAATTCACCTTCGCCATAGAAGGTTAGTCTTAGTTACCATGTGAGGATTGAGCCTTTCCAAATTGTTGTTTGACTGCTAATTCTTAATTCTTCCTCATAAAAATTCAGCTCATCATGAGTCTCTGCTTTCTACATATAATCTCATATTTTTATTCCATGTTAAAAGTGAGAACATTATCTGAAGCATTATTTTAGCATGGTAATTTACTTTTGGTTACGCCGTGGACTTGAACCTAGGCACTTCTTTACAATTTTAAGCCTCTACCATTTTTCCTAAACACAATTTTCCATCTAGACCCTGTTTGAGCCTAATGGAGAATACCTTCCTTGTTTTAACCACAAAATATGCCAATACTCAAGTTGGGGGGGGGGGGTTGAAGTTGTTGAAGGAGATAAAAGGTACTTGTGGCGCTGACAAGAAAAACCCTGCCAAGGCTATGAAAAAACCCTAGAGCTCTGAAAATAAAATTGAAAAAATGAATGAAGATCCTACAAGGGGTAAAAACAAAAGTCCCTATCAAGTTGAAAAGAATTCCAAAGGATCTGTTTAAAGAAAGAAAATGGAAGATGATTGTGAGCTCCAGGAGTGCATGGAACTTCAAAAGATGGTGGATAAAATCTAAGTTAGAGGAAGAAAAGTCTCCATTCTTATTGTCGCCACAAAATAAGAAGTCTGGCAGGAGCTGTCGCCATGGGGTTAACTGGAATTATAAGAAGGAAGTGACTTGATTTTAAAGAATATCACTCAGTTTAATATACCTGAGTTCCAATGATACATCTGAACCTAGCTTAAAGCACATCACTTCCCTTACAAGCTTATTAAGTCCTGCTGATCCTAGGCATAGTCATTAGTTTTGTATTGAAAGCTAATTACTTGTTCTCATTCTTTAATTTCCTTTTTATGAGATTATACACATTAAATGAGCATCTTTGATAGAGTCATGAGGTGTGTGGAATATCATTTGTTCCTTTACATAACTTCCACCTCACACCATGAGAGTGTTCTTATTGAGTATTGATAAACCAAGTTTCTTGAGAGCATCGACATGACCCTGTGAGAAGACTAGCTACCCTCGGTAATATGAAGTGTTACTGCCCAGTGACATGGAGCTTGGACCCCTGAAGATCGTAACACTGGTGAATCATGTCGCTTTTGAGATTTGCATTTGTATTTTGGTGTGATTTGTACTCTTGTCATGAGTTCATTTGTTCTAAGTAGCTTGTCTTATTTCTTGATCCTACACTTTGATTTTTCTGTCTATATTCTATCTGTACCTTTGCCCGAGGACTAGCAAAGAGTTAAGTTGGGGGGAGTTGATGTAGCCGTGAAATGGCTACATTACCTTACCTTTTTCATGTGCTAAGCCCTAAGTTTTACCTTGTTATGGGGTGATCTATGCCTCCTTTCTTTCCTTTCTCAGGTTTATTATCATTTGAGGAAATGAAGGCTAGTTGACACCATCTTTGGAGCAAAGGGTTATAAAGCAGCTAAGTTAGGATCATGGCGCCATTACTGTCCCAAAAGGTTGATCCCGACGCCACCACTTCCAAACCGTCTCAAATAAACTTCTAAGATGGCCCTTAAAAGATGACAACCAGAGAAGCTAAGAATCTCTCAATCCACTTAACCGTCGCCATGTCACTGACTAGCTCTACTGAAGCCATGACGACGACCATCCTTAACTTTGGATTTAGAGGTTCAAAACTGTCGCCCCCATTGCTCATGGCATTCATTTACCATGTAATTTCATTCTGTGGGGTCATATCATCTGTACAACAAAGGAGTTTCTCTGAACGAAGAACCATCTCCATGGAGCTGACTGGTCTCACCAAGTCGTGGCGCTGCTCGGTCCTAACTTGTTTTCTGAAGATGCTACAATGCCGTCCCGGATGCTAAGAATGTTCAAGTGTCCTACTTAAGCTTCCCATGTGGTCAGATCAAGCTTATTATTTGTCAATCTCCCTGGAGGGGGAACTGTCGCCACAATACTAATGGCCCTGATATTGAACTTCATAGCGGTGGCGACGATAGGCCTTAAATCCTAATCCAATATTTTTACATGACGTCGAGCATGATCCAAGGTCCTCTCTGATGATTAGAAGATGAACCATGGTGTCCGATTTGGAGTTGGAGATGTCCTTCTCAAGATAGAAGCACTTGACGCCATGACGTCACTCAGTCCCTGTGAGATCATGACGAGGCTAACTTCTGCCCTGACACCACCAAGGTCGACGCCACAGTTGCTGTCGCCCCGCTTCCTTTCTGACTTGGTCAGGTAGTTGCAATTCAGTTCCTGATTTTCCTCCAACTTTTACGCCAACCTTCAAGGGATCTTCTTGTTGGAACTGAAGCGAAAATCTCTGATGGATAAGGATGAACTTTAACTGATTGATTCCTCCTTGGCAGCCTATAAATACCGCACCAGCTGCATTCGTTCAAAGGGTTGATCTCCTGCACGAGGACTCTAGGCTTCGCACTTGCTAAAACACCTTGTGAAGAGAAGAGTGAACAGAGTGGTAGCTATTGTTTTAGTAGGAATCGTCCCATACTCGTTAA
>JAOWBR010190872.1:0-10117 GCA_028571145.1 Dionaea muscipula | reverse complement strand
CGATACACGACACCACTCGGAAGAGAACACATCTCTCCACTGATCGGGTGACACGTGGCTCCGCTGGCAGCTTGACACCTCGCAAACGCGTAGGGTAATATGGACATTTTTTGGACAACATTTCCCTATAAATACCCCAACCCTCTAAGGTATTATTCATTGAATACGTTCCAGGTCTCATAGTTCTCCTGCTTTTCCTTAAGATCTTCAATTTACCGAGCTCGCACTGACTTAAGCATCGGAGAGAGATCCTGAGCAACACCCTCAGACAGGGTCCGAGGGTGTTGCCTTTTTGCAGGTTTCCAGATCCTTGCCTTGGCGACCTGCGACCTAAAGAGCAGGAACTGACAGATTTGACCGACTTGACAGCTTGTGACGTAAGCTTGACTCATAAGACGGCAACGGGATTTTTCAACTGTTATCAATTACTAACTTCACCACACTTTCTTACCACTTTCTTACCCACTCTTTTCTCATCTCACTCCACTTTATCATTCACCCACTTTATTACTCATCCTACGCCACTTTATTATCCATCCTACTTTATTACTCAACACACCCTTCTTTGATCCGACGGCTAAGATTTTTTCTCGCCCTTTTTCCTCAATCGACGGCCTAAAATATCTAAACACATTTTATCTAAACACATTTTAAATTACCTTATGCTTTATATAATAGATATAGAATTAGTTTCAAATAAAGATGCACTCTTTGGAATAGTAAGAGTGGACTTTTGTGGACCATTGGATCTAGGAGATCAAAGGCTGAGATTAAGTACTGTTAGTAGTGGGTGAATAGTGAGACAGTGCACTGTTCATCTGAGATTGAATCCTGACCTTTGATTTGTAGATCCAATAGCCCAAAAAGTTCGCATTTAAAATGGGACTATATATATATATATACTAGGATTTATCCGTGTCTTCGGCACGATGAACACTACACCTCTTAAATCAATTAAAAATAATAATAGAAAATTATTTTTAACTAATTCAAGAGAGTAAAGTGTTTATCGTGCCGGAGACATAAATTTTTTTTTTCTCTTTTTATTTTCTCTCTCTTTTCACTCCCTCTCCCTCTCTCTCTTCTTCCTCTCTCTCTCACATTGTCCATGTTGGACAAAGGAAGGGTTTGAAATTCAAACTATTTCCTTATTTATATAACAGATATTATTAAATAGTGTTACTCAAATATATAAAATTTTATCAAAATATTATAAAAAGTAAAAATAAATAAAAAACTGCATTAAAATATGAGTTTGAGCTCGATATAGTGCTTGTCGAGTCTATCGAGCCGAACTCTAACTTTGTCTCTATGAGCTCGTTAAGCTTAAGGTCCAACTCGAGTTCGAGCTCGGGATCGTTAAAATTAAACAAGCTTAGCTCGTTTGTAAAGATATTCGGCTCGGCTCGGCTCGTTTACACCCCTAATCATGCCCAGGGATGAATCCATGAGAATGGCAAAGGGAAGAAAACCGGGCAGATCACCCGGGATGATCACCCGGGCAGATCATGCCCAGGTGTTTGCCAAGAAAATGGCAAAGGCAGGAGAAAGGGCGCCGGGTTGATCACCCGGGCTGATCACCCGAGCTGATCACCAGGGCTGATCACCCGGACTGATCACCCGGGCTGATCACCCCTCCATGTCTATAAATACCGGGTTGATCCCCCACCTACCCCCTCATTCTCCGAGCAGAGGGCAGGCCACGTCACTCCGAGCTGTGAACCCGGGCAGAACACCTCGAGCAGATCCATCCGAGCTGAACCGCCGAGCAGGTCACCAAGTCTTGTGTTTTCTTTTTTCCGTCCTCCATCATGAGTGAAAATTTGTCCGATGTGTCCACCCCATCCGACATGCATCGCGAACCCAAAAACCAGGCCCGAGTTGTCATGGTCCGTAAAGAACGTCTTGCGGCTAAACGGGCTCACTCCTCTGTGCCCCCTCCCTTTATCCTACCAGCCGATGCAGACCATGAATCTGATATGAAAGCTCTCGAGCTTGTGTCCTTTCCTACCCGTTTCTAATGTCTAGACTATCGATTCATCCTTCCTTCCTCCTGCTTTCGTCCATTTGACCCTAAGGCATGGATGATGTCTGTCTACGGAGGCAGTCTCCGTCTTAGGTTTCGTCTCCACCTCTGCCCTAACTACCAATAAATTGTAGACATCTTTCGCCTTAGTCCCGCTCAGTTAACCCCCAACTCTTGGGGGTTGATAGCAGCCTTCGAATCTCTGTGTCACAAGTTAGGTTTTGTACCCAACGCTCACTCTTTTTGTGAATTCTTTACTCTTAAGGTTATGTATAAGACCGAACCTTGTGGCTTCCACTTCCTTTCCTGTCGCCCCAATCATGTCTTTATCAAAGGACTTCCCTACAAAATTTCCTTCCGCTCTCGGTGGTGTTGGGTTTCGGGCCTAGGGATTGTAGAAAATCCCGAGTGGAGAGGTTCTGCGAGCAACATCATCATTGAGATATTTGCCCGTGAGGAGGAGTTGGCTCAAACCCTCACAGATCATCTTAAGGCTAGCCGCACCTGGGATATGCTGAAGTTAGTGGACCCTATCGCCCTAAGGGACGCAGGTCTCGCCTCTGATGCCGGGGATCTGGAGGCAGACATCTCGATCGACTCCAACGATTCTCTCTTCGCCTCAAACCCTTCCCCTGTACCCTCTCCTCTTCCTCCTTTCCGACCCGAAGGGCTGTCGTCACCCCTTCCTTCCTCTCGTGCAGGTACTCCCTATGTGGCAGAGGATACGACAAGGGGCGAGGAGTGGGATCTAGATTCCCTGTTCGCATCAATTCCTGAGATGGGCGACTCCAATGACCCATTAGTGCCAGACTCCCGTGATGTCGGGGATGCTCCTTTGAGTCCCGAGTCTTTTGATGGTTTGATGAGTTGCTTTTTCTTATGTGCTTAGCTTCTGTTGCGTTTGGATTATGGACTAAGACTAACTTCTTGATCTGACATCTTGATATAGATATGGGACCTCGACCACGCGTGCTATGCGCCGGTGCCCTGACGGGGGAGAAGAGGAAGGATCTTCTTGGCTCCATCACTCCTACCACCGCTGCTCCGGGCGGTACGTCTGTTCAACCCCCGATAAAAAAGGTGAATACTGGAGAGGCTATTATCGGGCTCCCAGTCCCACCTCTTCCTTCTGCCCATACCTCTGCTGAGACAACTTCAAGCCTAGGTCGGTATGCTACGCGGGGAGTAACCGGATCCCAACAACTTCTAGAGACACGAGGCACTTCTCCTCCCCAAGCGCCAAAGAAGCTGAGGCGCTTCACCAGCAACTATTATCCTGCTGCCCCTGTCCAGAAGTGGACTACCAGCTCTTTCATTACTACGGTTCACGCCCCGAACTCAACAATATGTCAGATACTACAAGGGGTGTGATGACCTCAGAGGATAACGCCCTAGTGGCTTGTCAGGCTGTGGCTACATCCTTCGCTGATGATCGCAACCATTACTATCTCGATGATGGTGTGACGATCAACAGGGTCTGGATGTACTGGGACCTGAAGGCACAGGCCATGAGGGTAAGTTAGAAATGTTCTCTATCAATACTCACATCGAGTTTCCAACATTAGGTCTAACGTTGTTGCCCTTATAGAGCGTCGTTGCCCGAGACATGACCCAAAGGCTGCAGGCGGCCACTGATCAGAGAGTGGATGAGCTGATGAGCGAGCGGTAAAAATGGGAGGATGAGAAGAAGAAGTTGGAGGATGACTTGGCGTTGACCAAGGGATTGTTGGAGACCTCCAAGGGCGAGGTGGTAACAGCGAAGGAGCGTGTGGCTGCGGACTCCTACGCGGCCATGGCTGAGTGGGAACGACTGAACACTGCTCTCGCACAGACTCATCAAGCTGTGGTCCAGCTGGAGGAACACCAGCGGATGGAGGTGGAAAGGGTGAAGGAGGCCCATTTTGAAGCCTGACGTAAGGAGTGGCTGGACTCGGAGGAGGACCGGGCGTATATTGATGCCTGCTCGCTTCCAGGGATCGCCATGGGGTACAATCAGGCCCTTACCTACTTTGCCGACAAATTTATAGGCCTTGACAAGAAGGCGAAGTGGGAAGGGTTGCCTAATTTTGAGGATATTGACTTCCGGCCAAATGACGATCCCTACTTCCTGGCTGACGCTGAGGAAGGGGACCTCCCAGCCTCCACTGGTGAACTCCCTGGGGGCTTCTCCTTTCAAGCACCTGACTCGAAGGTCCTCCCTTCTCTAGCTCCTTTTCTAAACATGTTCTTGGAGCAGCAGTGTCGAGTGCCACCCTCGACGATCTCTGGTGAGTTTCCTAGCATGAAGCAAATACACCGCTTGATTCATATATTTTGAGATTTTGCTGTATCGTATTCTTATTATGTGTGTTCGTCTCGCAGAGCTGGGCGGCTCCGGTGGATGCCTTTCTGAACCCTGTCGGAGCTACTGGAGCTGACGGAGGAGTTGACACGAGGGTTGAGGAGCCAACCGGCGGGGATGGCGCGACTAAGGAGTCGGTGGTAGAATAGGAAGATCATTCTTGATCGTATCACTCCCTTTTTATCTTAGTGATAGGATATCTGACTTTGGAATTTTGTTAGCACATTCATTCATAGGAATTACAAGTGCCCGCTCCTTCCATAGGCGTGTCTAGGAAGGCGTTAGTGCTTGTTTTTGCTGTAATTCCTTTTGATTAGAATGATAGTGCACTTTTTTACCTTTCTTATCTTCTCCTTATAATTCTCTTTCGCAATCCCACAACTTTCTCAACTAGGCGAGCAGATCGAATGATATGGGACAGATCTGCCTTGTTTAATCTCCCCAAGTGGAGCTTTCTTGTGATTAAGTCGTCATTGTGTGGGCTTTCGTCATTCTGTCCGGCATGACGGAAGCCCGAACAGATCTTCTAACTTCTTTCTGTCCGGCCTGACGGAATCCCGGACAGATCATCTAACTTTTTTCTGTCTGGCATGACGGAATCCCGGACATATCATCTAACTTCTTTCTGTCCGGCATGACGGAATCCCGGACAGATCATCTAACTTCTTTCTGTCCGGCATGACGGAATCTCGGACAGATCATCTTTGGGAGTTACGATGCTGCAGTTACGGATGAGAGCCCGACAAGATCCCTCCAATTCACTTGTAGCTTTATATTGTCCCGCCTTTCGTCTTCTATACGCTTAGTTAAATAACTAAGGTGTTATGGTCACCTTGCTCGTAGGTTAGGTTAACATGACCTGGCTCAAGGGCTAAATAATGCTACCAAGCTCCACGAGGCGGCTTAATGGTCAGTCGCCGTCGCCGAACTTTAAAGGAGACGGCTCAACGTCCGAATCACCATCGTCAATCTTTAAGGGAGACGACCCGATGGCCGAATCACCGAGCTTCATAGCACGGCTCGAGGGCCGAAACATCGTCGCCAATCTTCAAAGGGACGATTCAATGGCCGGAACGTCATCTCCGAACTTCATGACACGGCTCGAGGGCCGTTCGTCATCGCCAAACTTCACGTGCCGATTGAGATATACTCGCGTCACCTTCAAGACTTCAACTGTGGCTTAAAGGCCAACTGTTAGTCTTTGATTCTTCACTTCTTATGATTGCTGAATTAGTTTGACGACTACGGAGCCGTAGGTGACGGACGGCTTCGGAGCCGTAGGACAATCTTAACTTAGGGACACAACTCTGAAAACCGAATTTGTCCTAACTCAAAAGCGAGAAAGAACGACCTTATGGCTGGAAAAGTCACAACGGTTTAAAGCGTAAGTGAAGATCATTTAATGTACTGCTTCTTTTGCTTCTTCCACTTCTTCTGCCCCCTCTACTTCCTCTATTCCTATAACGATTCTATCTCGATCTGTTGGTTTTAGCAACAAACCCCTATCCTGTTGGTGGTGTAACAGTGATAAGCCTGACTTTATGAATGACGCAACGTCAGACTCAAGGAGTGCGCGACGCCCTGACTTACCCCCGCAAGAAGGATCCGTCTGTGGAATCAATCCGTATTAGGGTACAAAACGCCGCAGCTGGACACATCCCAGGCGGGAGCGACCCGACTTATAAGGATGGGCGGGCGAACAACCCGACTTTAATATTTCGGCGGAAGCGACCCGTCTTACAAAATGTGTGAATCTAACTCCAGATTCGACTCTCTCTCAACTAGGCGAGATAGACCCGACCTACAAGGAGAAACAGGTTATGTCTGCCCCCACTCTAAACTGCAAAGGTAGAATCTAACTGTGACAAATTAACCAAACTCAAACCCTTAAACTTCAAACTCCCAACTTCAAACCGGACCGGCCTGTCTCCAAACTACAAAGGTATGATCGGAATGCGAGGTTGTAAACACCAAACACCAAAAAGCGACGACTGCCTCACAGGCTCTGCGTGTCTCATGACCTGTTTTGATGATAAGACTTAACCAAAAGTGGCGCTGAGGGTTATAGGCCTCGGGATACCACTCCAGCGTTAGAACGAATTATAAAAAAAGCATATGTATAAAGCTGTACGGCAAAAGGTAATAGAAAAGTAAGGAATACAATATTAGAAATTAAAACTCCATCTTATGCTCCGAGTTGCTTTGGCTAGTGCGGCCTCCCGGACTTCGTAGCGCTCCTCCCAAGCCTTTCCAAGTTGTTGAAGTTCTCCGTCCTTCTGAGTCTGGGCTTGGGCTTTTGTCGACGTCTTTCCTCTTTGACGAGGAGGGTCTGCTCGTCCTAAGCTGGTTATCTCTGCGGCACTTGAGTACCCGGCAATCCGCTGTGTTATGAGCCGACTGCTTGTGAAAATCGCACCATCGGTCAGTCTGACGGGGCTTCGGGGGAGGGGAATGAGTGTGACGGATCGTACGTCGTGTTTTATACGCCCGACAACGCTCAGTGCTCATGCGGTCACTGCCCCGTCTAGTCCCCCTAGGCGGAGCGTTAAGAGGGGGTAGCACCTTGATCGGGGTTGCGGGAATCGGGGATTTTGGGATGGTCCCTGATGATGAAGAAGGATTTCGCTTCCAGAGTTCTGCTGTGAAGTTCACCATTATCTGTGCCATCATCTGGATGAACTCCTCTCTGATGAGGGTGGTACTTTGTGTGTTAACGGATAGTTCAGTTCCAGTTAGAGTTGGAGGAGAAGACATGGCTAATTGTCTCTTCCCACAGACGGCGCCAGATGTTATCGCCTGAAAATGAGCCAAGCGACACCACCTAAGACTTGAGAACTGTTTCCGGTCTGTCTGTGCAAGGAAAACCGGTTCAACAAGTTAAGCCGACGCTGAATCGGCTTCAGGGATGAGGAGATCAACTCTTGGACCTGGAAAGATGAGCAAACCACGTCAGAGGGAAGCCCGAGATTTTAAGTCTGGGACGACCGCTCCGTTGCTTAAGTCAGACGAGGGACGCAAGACGCTGAATCAAGCTTACGGTAGAAAAAGATGTTAAAATCAGAAGAAATCACATACCTGGAGGCTTATAGGGGGTCTTATATATATAGGCAAGGAGAAAAAGGAGGGGGAATTATCGGATTACCGATATACCCCTTCAGCCTGACCGGTCGGGCTGATCACCCGGGCAGGTCACTTTTGGCCAGCCAAGCTGGCCAAGGAAAAGGCAAAGTGAGGGAGCCTGGCTGATCACCCGGGCTGATCGCCTCTTGGCTGGCCAAGATATCCCAAAATGCAAAGGCAGAGCCCCGGGCTGATCACTGCCCTTCTGGCTAAGATAGCCAGAAAATGGCAAAGGAGAACTCCGGGCTGATCATCCGGGCTGGTCACCCGGGTTGATCACCCGAGCTGATTCGTAAATGAGAACCGGAAGGGTTCGAGCCGAATCGATACCCCCGCAAACCCGGTCGCCTCCCGTGTCCTTTTGTCCATGTGTCTAGGGGATTTGTTCCCATATATCAACTATAAACTCACACGCTTAGACCCCAGGAGATGCATTTAACCATAATTACGAGCGTGAAGAGTGCACTTTTACGCACTCATCACCCCCCCCCCCCCAACTTGAACCTTGCTAGTCCTTAGCAAACTTATATGAAAAGAATGAATAACTAAGCAGTGAAACTATCCCTACACATTCCAATTTAGCAAGTCATAAACCACAAACAGAAAATGAATAACCGCAGCTAGCAGGACAAGAAAATCCATGGAACGTGTGTGTGCACCCACGCCTTAACAACCATGCCACTAACCCAAGCAAATGCATCCAGAAAATAATCATAGCATAAGTGGCAGCGCCATAGCTCACAGGCAATTTAAATATATCAAAGTAGACATATGGTCACACATGGAGCTGACAAAAGCAGAGCAGTCAAGGGAAAAGGTTTTCCTAAATTAGGTGACAGTCCTATATTGAACCAATGATAAAAACTAATTAGAAAGACTATAATAAAACTCACATAAACCGTGCTTGAGATTAGAAAAACAATGCAGTAGGGATATCTTTTGCGGCTCAGAAAATATAGGAGATGAGATAATAAAGAAGGTACGAAGAGATGGTATCCAAAGCAAGCATAGAACGCCACAAAAAAACCTTCACAAGGGAACGACACTTCTCATGCAAAACTCATACACATTCATCCCAAAACCTCTTTTTTTTTTTTTCCTTTTCTCCTCTTCATTCACTACAGGCCATTTGTTTTCTTTTGAACTTCCTTCTTTCTTTTTCTCAAGGCCTTTTCATCAAATTTTAACTCGACATGCTTTCCAAAAATTTTAACTCGACATGCTTTCCAACAATTTTTTTCTTTTATCCCCAATCTTATGTATTTTTTTTTCTTGCACAAATTTTTAAATAGACTTGAAGCATATTAAGATAAGAAGAAAAATCCGCAGGCTTAACGCCAAGTGAAATAAAAACAATGGGTGCAAACAAAAAGAGGTATGTGTTTGGCTCAACAGGAGAACTAGTGGAAATATGCACAGAAAATTATCTTAAGCTCAAAATTTAATAAAAAATAGATAGCAATGATTTTTCATCATCTCTCAAACATAACCACTAATCTTACTACCAGACTCGGTCCCCTACTAGTCCCAATTCACAGGCGCAATACAGACAATCACCTTATTCTAATTTTTATGGCGCTCACCTCTCTCTTTTAGCATTTAGAAAAACTTATGCTACAAGTTATTTCCCAGATACACATACTATAACCATCTTACCACATGACTTAGAAAAAATACACAAAAATAATTCCATGGAAGTTCAGGCCAAAACTAGTGTAAGCTAATCAAATTCTTAGAGAAATATGACAAGTTAGACGTACCAGTGCAAGAAAGTCCAAACAGCATAGCATATTCAATTATCATGCAAACTAACTAGAGAATAACAAAGCAAGCAATTTTTAAACAAAGGCGAAAATTAAAACCCGTCCACTCCCCCCAACTTATTCTCGAAATGTCCCACGAAAGAGTGGAAAGAAGTCACCTGGAAGCGGTACAAGGGCTCTGCAATCCGTGCAAACTGACCTTCTAAACAAAACAAAAACAAAAACAAACAAAAGAAAAACAACAAAACAGAAAGGGAAATGTCTTCGGGCACTCCATCATCTGCCAGGTCCCTCTGAATCTCTCCGTCGTTTCTGTCCCTGTCACCCTATGTGCAATGGGTTAGCAGGAGCGACCTCTACTATCTCCAAGAACACTCCTGAAATAGCAGTAACAACACCACTGGTAGCTGATGCACGCCGGGAGGTGGAGCTCGGACACCCGATACTCATCGGAAGCATCCTAAAGGATCTAACAATAAACGTCTCGGCTTCCCATGCCCCTCAACTTGCCTACCTTCAACACTATTAGTGCCAAAGGAAGAGAAACAACAAAAATACAAGACATGCAACAAAACAGCCTAGTGATAGCATGCGTCGTCGGGCGCACTATAATTAGAATTTATAAAACACGTACCTACTGCTAACAGAAGTTAGCGGTGAGCACGAGGTCGATCCGCAGCGACGGTTGCAATTCTCGCGGTTGAATTAATCTTTATTTCTAGTGGGATATATCGAATCAGGGGTTCGATTGGGTTGAAACAATAAATAAAATACGATAAAATAAATGATAGATGTCACTGGTTAAGAGACGACTTCCACCACTTGAACCAACAAATGCAGCATGCAGTTGACGCGCGTCACGGCCGT
>JAOWBR010190861.1:0-10117 GCA_028571145.1 Dionaea muscipula | reverse complement strand
CATATAATCTGTTAAACCCTCATTAAGCTCAAAGAAAAGAAAATTATGAACAATGCTGAGGGATTTTACGATAATCGCTTACAAGTCATTTATGTTAAAGAAATATGGCAGCACATCATTACCTGAAGCAATTCTTTCAAACCCATCAGTTTTGGCTGTCCGTCAAGGATTCTGAACATAGAGAGATATTAAGACAATAACATGAAGTTCTAAGGTGGTTGTAAAATACAATTTTTGAAGTTGAGGATGTAAATTTACATCCAAATCTTTGAGGTTGGTAAAAAAAAAAGGAAAATCAATGGTAGTTGGAATTTACAACTCATGGTTGGAATCCAAACTTTTTACAACCCCTACTTTATACTATTCATAGTTGTAAAGTACAAAAAATACAACCTCATTTCCATCTCTCCTTGAGTTGCTTTAGTAAGAAGATACTAGAAATTTTCATCAGAACAGAACTGCTAAAGTTTTCCCATGTATACTGTTGTGACTAACATATAAACACAAACTGAGGAAAAAGGTGGAGGTTTGCCCTGAAATCATTGATGTTGAGATGAACAACAGATGGAAAAGTTTCGCATCTATGAAGTTGCCTTTTCTTATGTCCTATCTATAATTATTTTCTTTAGTTACATGGATGTAGACTGCTTTCAATTCCTCCATTTCCAAGACTGTGTTTACTGTTTTAAAACAGGTTTTTATGGAACGTCATGAAAAGGAAGCTTTTTCAAAGTGAGAGTAAGCCCAACAATTAACCTGGATCTCATTCCTTCACCTTACTCATGCTCCCAACAAAAAAGATATCATAATGACCAGTACAAACAGCTGTAAAGATGCATGAGAAAAGTAGAAGGGACAGTCATAATTATATTTTTAGAGGGATCTCTTGGACCAAAAATGGCTTACCCCACCATATTGCAGCTGAAACTAGACTGTAGAGCAGTGGCGCGATACAAGTTGTTTAAAACAATATATGGGTCTGATCCACGCTTTAACTGCAACAGATATAATGAACCATTACTGAACATAATTCTAGCACACTAGCAGACATTATAAGCAACTCGTTGACCTAGGAAAATGTTCAAGGATATCAAGGCATGAAATCCCCCACCTCAATCACTATACGCATTCCAGTGCGGTCACTTTCATCGCGGATGTCACTAATCCCTTCCAAACTCTGTAACAACGAAACTAAGTTTACCCCAATATAATGCCACGATTCTGACATGCAATTTACAACATGAAAAAAGGTACAGAAAAAAGCAATTGACTGAGTATAGTAAACATTTAGATGGATATTCATGCCAAAGACTAGATATTCATGCGACAGTAAAATGTCACAAAATGCAAAATGAAATGGGATAGTCATATCAAATGCAGCACCTCAAGGGAGAGTAAATATTCAACAGATTTTCCAAAATGTTTCCATAAGGGTTTATGTAACACAATTCACATGTATCATTCACCTCAAGGATAGTAAAACTGTACCTTTGCATCATTAGAATGCGACGCTAGGTGTTGAAGTTCAATTCCAACAAAAAAATTCAGCTGGTTTAGGTAGTTTTATCTAACATCCAAGAACTATCCTAGAGTCTGTCATTTCTTTCGATTTGATCTACCAATCAACACCACATATGAGAACATATTGGCCACAGCTACTGGAAATAGAAGTAGAGTGAACAGAAAAAACATGCTTTCATATAAATTTTGGTTCTTTGTTTCTTTGATTGGTTCCTGCGCCTGTGCGCCGGGGGGGGGGGGGAGGAGGAGATTAATTAAGGTCAAAATGTTTAGAGGACCATCTTCAGAAGTGATTTGGGCAAGTTACATCCAGAAGTTGCTGCAAAAGTTAACAAAAACCAGAATACAAAATGGTGGAACTTTCTCATCTGAATCAAGTAAATACAACTCAGATCAACAGTATGACCAAATCAGTGTTTGGGCCTTGTGCTGGAGGATGAAAAACAATAAATCAAGCAAAGGAATATAGGTACTAGACTAATGCAGAAAATGCATATATGTCGAATGTTGCAACAGTTCAAGGAAGTAGAACCTTATTTTCCACAAGCTCAGCAATCTTCTCAACAAGGGTGGCTTTATTTGTTTGGTATGGGATCTGTATGAAACATACACGGATCAAAGAATAAAATATAAGTTCCAACTAATGCTTGATTAAAAACTATGTTGAGCACAACAATGCATACCTCTTTTATCACAATTGCTGAGCGGTTAGTTTTAGAATCAAGTGGCTCAATTTCAGTCTTTCCCCTAATGATGACACGCCCTCGCCCAGTTCGATAAGCTTCCAGGATCCTTTAGAGAGAAGAGAGAACAAAAATTTCCAGCAGTTTAAGCATCACCCATTTAGCTTAAAATCATCTCAAAGGCTACTTCAGAATGAAGACAATACAATACATACAAGACAAACCTAAAATAACATAAGCTCCAAATAAGAGGCCATAATACCAGACCTCCTCAGACATTCACCTTGCGCCAACAATCATACCTTTTTATAATTGAAAATTTTGTAAATAGGTTCGACAAAAAAAATCCCCGTGTTGCAAAAGGTAGCATGATTAACACTTGCTTCACTTCAAAAAGGTTTTATATCCATTATCATACAGAACATTAGTAGTTGAGCTGCAGAACCAAAATAAGCCTTTCCCAACTCAGCCAAGTGTCTATGATATTTAAAGTGGAAACAGATGGATCTATGTAAGGTACATCAAACAAGGAATTTGATACCTGCCTGGGATTGGGAGCGGGTAGTAGGGGAAGCTATGGTGGCAGGAAGAGGCTAGACGAAGGGAATGAGAGGACAAGAGGGAAGGTAGGAGCAGACTGGAGAATATAGAAGGGGGAACAGAGAATTAGAAGGGAGATCTTCATTCATTAGCCTCCTAGAATGATGACTATTACATGCCTTTTATTCTAATGCCGAATAATAGTTAAGGAAAGCTAATATTAAGGAAAGCTAATAATAATAATTATCTTTAGGAAATATTGTGGGCTGATCCGATCTTCATGCTGCAGGTTTGCTTTGCCTTCTTTGGTAGGTAAATCTGAATCAGTCCATAGATTGCTTTGGTTGCCTTTCCATTGAACTGGTTTCTTCCTCATTTGCAATTGCCTTATTTGCCTTGTCCAGTTCTAAGGCGAGTGGGCTAGAAACTTGAAAACGTATCAATACCTCCCCCTTAAAATTGTCCTTATCCTCAAGGACGGTGTGTGGAAAACGCAACTGAATCTCATGAAAAGGCTCCCAAGTTGCTGCTTCGGCTGGATGGCCTTGCCAGTGAACCAGGACTTCGGGAATGCCCAATCGGACCCGATGGCGAAGAATAGCAATTGGGTGCGATTCTTCTCTGGCTAGTTCAGGTAGAAGGATCGACTGGGATTGGGAGCACCATACCAAGGCTTAAGCTGGGAAACATGGAAAACTGGGTGAATCTGAGAATCATCAGGTAAATGCAGCTTATAAGCAACATTGTCAATGCGTTCCAGAACACGGAAGGGACCATAAAACTTTGGGCTGAGCTTTTGATGACTTCCGGCCGCAAGGGATAACTGCCGATAGGGGCGCAAGAGAAGCAAGACCCAAGCACCAACTTGGAACTCTCTGTCAAGAAAGCCAATGTAACCATTCTCTCGTATTGCCATGTGAAAAACAACGAAGATACATTTCTAAGATGCGATTCACAACCTCAGTTTGACCATCCGTTTGTGGGTGATAGACCGAGCTAAACTTAAAAGTTACCTCTTACAGCTTAAATAAATCCTTCCAAAAGAGACTTGTAAAAATGGGATCACGATCGCTCACAATAGAAGTGGGCATTCTATGTAGGCGAACGATATTATTAAAGAAGGCACGAGTCACTGACCTAGCCGTATAAGGATGAGACAAGCCAATAAAATGAGCATACTGAGGTTGATTTCCCTTGAACCTTTGGTAGCCCATCGATAAAATCCATAGATAGATCCGATCATACCATAGTGGGTATCGGAATGGGTTGTAAGACTCCAACGGGGTATAATGTTCCACCTTAGTCCGTTGACAAATTACGCAATGGCGAATAAAATTGTGTGCCATCAATCTCATCCCTTGCCAATAAAATGAGAAGCACAATCGTTATAGAAATTTGGCCGAACCCTCATGAGTAGAGCCATGATATTTCGATAAAATTTTCTACACAATTGGTTAAGTAGGGAGGAGATAGATTCTGCCTTTGAAAAGTAGCAACCCATCCTTGCTCGCCCAGGGACCATGTTGCTGCCCAATAGTGATGGCATTCTGCAGTGCCTATAGCTGGTAGCTACCCATTGAGGCACCTGGGTGGTGTGTGTGAGAGAGCATCAGCAGCCCTATTAGCACTACCACTTTTGTACTCTATAGAAAAATCATAGTCCAAGAGCTTGACAGGCCAATTTTGTTGAGTCTTTGTGATGATGGTTTGATCCCATAAAAAACGTAGGCTTTGATGGTCGGTGCGGACGACAAATCTACTGCCCAACAAGTAAGGTCACGATGTGCGGACGGCGGCGACAAGGGTGAGCATCTCTCGATCATAGGCTGATAACTGCTTATTTCGCCCATGGAGTGCCCGGCTAAAGAAGGCGATCGATCGTCCTTCTTGCATGAGTACCGCACCCAATCCTTCGCCGGATGCATCACATTCCACCACAAATTGCTTGGAAAAATCTGGGAGAGCCAGGACAGAGGCATGGGTCATAGCCTCCTTAAGTGCTTGGAATGTCGCTTCAGCACAAGGGGACCAGAAGAACCCATCCTTGCGGAACAAATCAGTGAGTGGCTGGGCAATGTGGCTGCAGGAACGGATGAATTTTCGATAGTAGCCTATTAAGCCGAGAAATCCCCGCAAGGCCTTCAGGTTTGTTGGCGTAGGCCATTCCAACATGGCCTTGATTTTAGCGTCATCAGTTTCCACACCTACTGCTGAAATAATGTGGCCCAAGTATATCACTAGTTCTTGAGCAAAACGACACTTGTTTTGCCTTAAATAGAGATCGTGATGCCTCAAGAGGTCGAAGACTTGTCAAAGATGCTGCAAATGTAAGTGCCAAGTCGAATTTTAGATTAATACTAGCGGATACCCGTGCCAAGACACGGTAAACAATTAATATGATAATTTTATTTCATTGACATGTGTCACTATGTGATTGGTCCAAAAATATATGTGAGAAGAATGAATAGTTGAATAAATAGTTTAATAGTGGATAATATATGTGATTTGAAGGAGAAAAAGAGAGGAAAAAATGGATGATGTGATGTTTGTGTGTGAGAGAAGTGTGTAAATTTAAAATTGTCAAAGAATGTAATAGTAATGCCATAAAAAACCCAGGACAAACTTACCTAGCATGGGTTGGAACATGTCATTCATGAAAGCTTGAAAAGTTGTCGGTGTTTTGGTTAGCCCGAAGGGCATTACCAAAAACTCATGATGACCTTGATGAGTACGGAAAGTCGTCTTCTCAATGTTGGAGGGACACATGCGGACTTGATGGTAGCAAGAGCGTATGTCAAGTTTGGAAAAATATCGAGCTCCATATAACTCATCAAACAGCTCATCTATTAGGGGGATGGGAAACTTATCCCGAATAGTTAATTTATTTAATGCTCGATAATCCACACATCCGCCATGATCAGTCTTGCTTCCTGACTAATAAAACGGGAGACGAATATGGCCTCACACTTGGCCTAATGATGCCTTGCTCAAGTAAGTCAGGCTCAATCTTTTCGATCTCAATCTTTTGGTAATGTGGGTAGCGATAAGGACGCACGTTGATGGGCTGGCTCTGTGGCGTGAGGATGTGATCATGTAGTCGGACAGGAGGTAGTCTTGTCGGATCGGCAAAACAAATTGGCGAACTGATGTAGCAAATGGGTGAGGGTTGGCGGCAATTCCCCGCTGGTTTGTTGTTCGACCCCCAGTTGTACGACAAAGAGTTGTAACAGAACCCCCTTGTCCTTCATTTGTACAGTTTGTCATCTACTGCCCATTGATCAACCTATCTGGCGGGCGTTTTAGGGCCAGTAGTTTAACTGTTTGCCCTTCAAGTTCAAATCTCATTGTTAGTTTGCTAAAATTCCAATTGATGTCTCCCAATTGCTCCACCCATTAGGCACCAAGGACGGCATCATACCCACTTAAAGGAAGGAGAGAGAAATCTATGAAGAAAGTCACCCCTTGCAATTGTAGTTGAACACCGGTGCAGAGACCCCGACAAGATAGCTCATCACAGCTGGCTACTAGTACATTGAAATTCTCTCGCTGGGCAGGCACAATCCGTAGTTGAGCAGCGAGTTCAACTGACAAGAAATTATGAGTACTTCCGCTATCGATGAGGATCACGACGTGGCGCATTAACAGTCCTGGTACCGGCATTGTTTGAGGCGATGGTGTTCTTGCCATTGCGTGAATGGAGATTTTTGGTAGAGGCATGGAAGCTATAAGGTCTACGAAGAAGGAAGCTATAAGGTCTTCTATGAATAAAATTCTTAAAAATGGAAATTTTTAAGAATTCTCTGAATTTTATGTTAATCCGCCAATAAAATAATATTTTGGAATCCAATTCAAAGAGGTCCTCAATGAAGAATAACGAGGAAAGGATCGAGTTTCTTATTCGACAATTTGAGCAAGAAAACCTTAAGAGAGGAGGGCGCTGGGGCAATTGGAACCGAACGAACTCTTCCCCTTATTTCCTGGTACCGACATTGTTTGAGGCGATGGTGTTCCCGCCATTGCGTGAATGGAGATTTTCGGTAGAGGCGTTGTAATCTATGTGGCTGTCATGTCATGGTCTTCTTCCTCAGATGATGAGGACTCCTCTTCGATCTCGTCAATCACAAATAGTCGTTTGCAGCGATACCCAGGGATAAATTTCTCGACGGAATTAAAGCATAACCCTTTGTCTCGACGGAGTTGCATCTCAGTCGGATTTAGTTGTTTGATAGGGAGGCTTTGGGGGACATGGGCGAGACCCACTGCTGATCCACCGGTTATGGTAGTAACCAGAGGCTTGTGAGTCTCAGGGAGAAACGATGTCTTGCATTGGCTGGGGTACGGGCTTCATAGAGCCTGGCGAGGTTAATTGTCGTTGTGAGGCTGGATGGGTTAGCAGCTTGGACATCGGTGTGGATAGGATCTCGTAGGCCGCCAATAAAGTAGGAGACTTGGTGGGTGGAGGAAAGGGTTCCGACATGACTGAGCAACCTCTCGAATTCCTTCAAATACTCCTGGATTATCCCTGTTTGTCGCAGGCGAGTGAGGTCGCTGAAGAAATTGCAGAACTGAGTAGGACAATATCGGGCATGAATGGCTTCCTTCATACGATTCCAAGTAACCACTGTCGCTTCCTTGCAGAACAATTGATACCAAAGTTGAGCATCTTCATCCAGGTGGAATGCGGCCAAGGAAACTATTTCATCATCTGGAGTGGTATAATAATCAAAATACTACTCAACTTGGCACAACCAACTGGTGGGATCATCACCGTCATTAAATCGGGGAAATTTTAATCGGGAAAGGCGAGGTTGGCGAAACTAGTCGTTATGTAGAGGCTGCTTGCCAAGCTGACAAAGGGGCAGAGGTGTCCCGAGTCTCTAGTTTCTGTTGAGATTCAATATGGGATGTCACAATGGTCATCAGGATTCCCAGGTGGTGTGATAATTCTTCAACCCTAGCTTGGAGGGCAGCAGTGTTATTAAAGCCGTCGATTGACATGGTAGGATATGGTTCAAGGATGCCTTCCGGCTCTGATACCAATTTGATACCAGTCTAGGATTGGGAGCGCGTAGTAGGGGGGGTTATGGTGGCAGAAAGAGGCTAGACTAAGGGGATGAGAGGACAAGATGGAAGGTAGGAGCAGACTGGAGAATATAGAAGGGGGCACAGAGAATAGAAGGGAGATTTTCATTCATTAGCCTCCTAGAATGATGACTATTACATGCCTTTTATTCTAATGCTGAATAATAGTTAAGGAAAGCTAATAATAATTATTATCTTTAGGAAATATTGTGGGCTGATCTGATCTTCATGCTGCAGGTTTGCTTTGCCTTCTTTGGTAGGTAAATCTGAATCGGTCCATAGATTGTTTTGGTTGCCTTTCCATTGAACTGGTTTCTTCCTCATTTGCAATTGCCTTATTTGCCTTGTCCAGGCCTGAGGCGAGTGGGCTGGAAACTTGAGAACATATCAGAATTTCAAACAAAATATTTTCATGGGACAAGTTCCTTAAGGTCTCCAGTACTTCAGTCAAATAATATCTTACAAGCACGTAAACCAATGAAAATCATGTCCCAGAAGCACATCCTGAACTTTCTCCAGGTTCATAATGCTCAGAGGCTCGAAAGAAAGCAAATCCAAAAATTAGAAGTTAGAACATGATTCCAATAAAGAAAGGTCCCGATTTCTTTTTACTAATTCATGTAACCTAAAATTCAGTTATTAGATATTCCCCTTGAGTGCATGTACTAGATCACTTTTCTCTCTCAATCACATTAACTGGCAGCTTATGACATGTTAGAAACATAAATGGTGTCTATAATTCTTTCATTTCAGTCAGCTATTTGGTCGCTCAAACTGGTTCTCATTTCTGAGTCAAATTACAGAAGCCTCAGATTGGAAGAAAAAAAGAGGAAATGCTGACACTCGTAGTACTGCGTAAACATATCATTTTTGGACATTTGACACCAGCTCAAATATAAACCCATTAGACACTAGGAGTACTTATTACATAGTACACATACTTCAACTCAAATATTGACAACATTTACGGAAGTGTAATGAAGCATTCCACCATCACCAAAGACACCACAATATAAGAAATGCAGAACCTCAGATCAAACCAAATCATTGAAAAATAAACTGCTTCTTCAAATGAGATCTTCCTCAATCTTAGGAGAGCTTTCAAACCTAAATATATCACCCACTAAGACACAAGAATCTCCAGTGGAAGAAATGGGCCCAACCAATTTTATCTATATTTATATAATGGCATAGAGAACTACCACAAAAATCTTAAGCATACCCAATGTTACCCATGATAAGACCTCCAGTGGGAAAGTCAGGACCTGGCATGTATTCCATTAACTCTTGAAGCTGTCAGAAAACCAAAAAGAAAGGAAAAATGTGCACAGGTTATGAAGTCTTCTAGTGATGTGTATGCTTATAACAATTATTCATAGTAACCCAAAAACGAATTCATAAGATGGGAACAAATCACATGACTTGATCACTAACACTGACAATAATTTCTTAAGGTTTCTCAATAACAGGAACTATATTGTTAAACATTATTCAATTACCCTTCCCTTCTTTGATAACAATGTCCCCCAACTCAGGCTCAACGGTGAAGGATCGTTAACCTCTAGGAACTTCCTTAATAAAGAGCCATACTGGCGCCTTCTTGTTAAGAGGTATTAAGGAATCAACTTTACCAAAAAGTCAACCTTATGATAGATGACCTATGAATTATATTTATCTTAATACGCTCTCTCACACGAATGTCTATTTTGGACTTGAAGTGTGGATTGTGCACTGACCCACCATATACCAAGTGCTAAAGAAATAAAGGTCAAGCTTGCAAGATTGAAACTCGTGATCTTTAATCACGCCTGTTCTGATACCATATTAAAGAACTAAATCTACTAAAAGGTGAACCTATACTAGATGATATATGAATTATATTTATCTAATCAAGAGGTAGACGTAGTTCTTGAATAGGACAACCTGGTTTGCCACTAATCAATGAACGAGTTCTTTGATCCAGCATCATGTCCAAGACCTGCATTTGGCTATAAGAAAATGAGACAACCCATAGTTACCAGATTCGCGATACGTTCCGGTACGTGATACGCATACGGGTACGCAATTCTTGATTTATGAAGAATCGGATTTGGGGGGTAGTGAGAGTTGGTACGTTACAATACCCGATACGTTATTTTGATCCGTCCTCTTTTTCCCCTCTTAGTATCTCTACTCTCATAAATGCCTTCATGTTAAAAAAAAAATCAAATATTCATATCTCAAAATATAGGACTCCAAACATATAAAACTTTATTGAATTTCATTGAAAGATAAACATAGCAAGAAAAACC
>JAOWBR010190850.1:0-10117 GCA_028571145.1 Dionaea muscipula | reverse complement strand
GAATTATGTGTTGTTTTTACCCTTTTTTACCTACAATTTATTTACTAACATACATATAAAGATTTAACTTAGTAGTAAGTACCTCTGGTATGTCGAATGGATTCAGATCTGAAAAAGCAACGTCGAATAATCTCTCTAAAAGAAAATAAGGAAAGTGAAATTTATCGAGCTTGAGAACATGAGCAAATGAAATATTTTTCGACTATATATAGTGTAATAGCAATCTTATAATTATTTTAAAAGTTCAGGGTCAAAATTAAAATTTTTTTAAAGTGTACTGCATTTAGTAAAATGGGTGCTACGTTTAAAGTGACCCTATTGAAATGAGATTCTCAAGGGACACATGATTGGGGTTGGTCAAGCAAATCCTGTCATTCCAATCCCGGCACTATAAGGCGTTACCAATAGGAATCTCAATTGGCTTTGGTTGATGCTCAAAATAGTTGACTTTGTACAAGTTGCTAGCTAGGGAACCTGACTTGTATAGATATGAGTAAAATTATTTAGTGTAAGCTGTTCAAGACAATCCCATAATGGGTTTACTGTCTGAATTTCTAGGGGCTCAACTGCAAGGAGGGAAACTACTGCTGAAGGAGGTAAAATTGACAATCTAAAGTTGAAAGCCGCCGACTCCAATCTTCTCTTTATTCATAATCTGAAAGAACAAACCTTATAGAATATTCTATCAATCTTAACAATAAGTTCAGTGAACTAAAATTACGTCAAACTAGTCACAACTCATGGCGCCTCTAGTGGCGTTACAGCACCAAAAATCGAGCAGGATGCTCAGTATAAAATCAGTGTCACCCTTTACACGAAAACAGGAGCCATAACTAGGGTAATTGTTGCAAGCATTTTGATGAGGACATGAAGGGAAGGTCCAGCTGTATCTTTAAATGGGTCTCCCACACTGCAGACAGACAAGTATGCATTCGTAAGGAATCTGTTTAAAGAGAACAAATCAAAAAAACTTGATGCTCAATGGAGTAATGAATCAGCAGCTAGGTATGAACCAGCATATTAGTTAACCGGAGAAAGAAAAACAGTGTTTCTAGTCCAGGAAACACTATATCTCAAAGTTAAAACCGTTTTTCCAATGGCACTGGAACCCCTTGACCTTTGTGTTAGTACTAAAAAATGGCACAACAGTGGGCCAACCGTTTGATAGGTCAACAGTCTACCAACTTTGGCTAACTAAAACTATACCATCAACGATTTTGACAAGGATTGAGTTAGTCGACCAAAACTTCTTGCAAGTTTTGCACTCTGATCGAGTTGTGTCGTAAGTCAGGCAGTGACTCGGACACTGACTAGTGTCACCACTTGGTGATCACTTTTTTTATTTTTTTTTAGTTCGACGTAAATTGTCGAACAATTCGACAAGGTCGTCAAACTATTCGACGATATCCGTCGAATGGTTCGACTCTTTGAATAAAAAAGAAAAGAAAAGGTGATGGCTTGAGTTATAATTGTGAAGTATATTGAAATTCTCACATTCACCTCTAGCATCATACCTCTCTTCTTCAAGCTTTATTTTTTTTCCTATTTTTTTGGTTTTGGAAGTTAAAACTATACCCTAGAAGTCCAAATAAAAAGATGGTCATGATCCTGAAGAACTTACGTGTCGCCAGTTACTGCAGCTTTATGGGCGTCACTGCCTTTGCCCCCAAGAGCCCCAGTCTCTATGTACTTCTTTGCATTGTCCCAAGCACCACCTGCTGTGTTGAGGAACAGTGCCATAAGAATTCCCGAAACGGTTGCAAACATCAGCATCGCCGCCACAACTTTAGCACCGAGCAAAGGATGTCCAACATAGTGCCCTAGAATCCTAAATGCAAGACCTGATAGAGACACTTGAATAAATTATTCACGACAAAAGATGTCAAAAAAAATATAAAAATAAGCAAGGGAGGGGGAAGATGGAGACAAAACAATTTTATATTCCTGCAGGTGTTTCCAGAACCAAGGCACAAGGAAGACAGTAAATTTGATAGATGCCATGAGTGAAAGAGCAGAATCTATGTTAATCTACATAATGTTGCAAAGGCTGAAAATGCATGAACCTATACACTCATAAAAAACCTCAGAGTAAACATATTCAAAAAAAGAATAAGCAAACTGCAGTAGATCTCTGCATCTCCGGTAGATCCAATGACTGCTGGTAGGCTTACTCTTAGCATGAGCCACTAGAGTAAAATCTAAACAAAGCTAGCTAGCTCAGGTAGAGACCAGTCGCTCCATATGCTGAGAGGGGCTTCAAATGGTGCAAACAAGGTTTACTTCGTGTCCACTGGTCAAGCAACCTCTCCTACTGAAAATCTCTAACTGATTAACGTATGACCTAAATAAAAGGAGGCATTCTTATGTGGTTCAAAAAGGAGAAAGTCTCGGGCTTAAATTTCTCAACAAGCGACTGCAGCACTTGGCTAATTTAGACACCCTATCTTGCAATTGAATGACTCCCAATTAGGAGTTGGGTGATTATTCATGAAACTCTACCCAATACAATAATTGGAACTTCATCTACTTCTTCCACAAAACCAGTTAACAAAGACACTACTGAAATTATAAAAATATCCTGCCAAACAAAGTACAAGTGAAGTATCAAGCCTATTCATTAGTAAAATGTCGAAAACAATTGGAGAAAAGCTATCCCAGGACAAAGTTCGCATCCTGATCAAGTCCTCCAACAATAATATATTTAGTACATACAGTTTGCTTCATATGGTGAACATTCTTAGACATTGACAATGCTTCACACCCTGGCTATGCTGAGAGAATAAAGATACTTCTTGCAAATCTCGCACACTTGTACATTTAAGAGAGTCCTTGCAGATCATAGACTAGAAACAACAGAATCTAAGCTTAAATAATTATACATCAAGAGCATGCGAATCTTGGAACAGTACAAAGTTCCCTAGACTAGTGCCATTTTTCATCTCAAACCCACTCATTATTGCACCTGGACAAATCTTCCTTTCTACAGCAGCAGGAGAGAAGGAAGACTACAAATGAAAAACAAATGGAGTTCAGGGATAAGTAGCAAATGCACATCGCTGGCTGATGAATCTGGTTGAAGAATAGGAACAGGATGAACAATGGGGATGATGAATCACAGGTTTCTACAATGAACTTGGTGGCTTACCTCTTCCTCTTGTTCCATTGCTGCCTACTGAAATAGGCTCCCTATTGCTGTCGATATATAGTGAAGATTGTGGCTGATAGATTTAGTAAGAAGGATTCATGGCTGTGTGGCTAGGGTTAGGATGGAGACGAAGGGGAGAGGGTTTGAAGGTGTTTAATTATTGGTAGTGTTTTAAAAGGTGTAAGACGTACCGAGGCACAAGCCGGTCATAGAGCTAGGCGGAAGGCGCAAAGCACAAGACACAGGTGCACACCTGATTGAAGCATGACACAAGCTCGCCCTTGATTGAAGCAAGGCGTGTGCCTAATTGAAGCAAGGCGCACTACTTAAATATCTATACAAGTATTTATATACACAGAGAACAAAAGTAACAAGGATCATAATTGATCCAATGTACCAAACTTAACAAAAGACTACTAATTAAGTGTGTGTCATAACCACAAAACAAGCAGATAATTAACTAATAAAGTTTATTAATGAGGAACAAAATAGAAGCACGGTATGCAAATCCAATCCAAATCAAATCTCTAAGTAGCTAGGAACATAAAATAACTTAAAGAATTGAATCAATCATTAACCAATCGCAATGACAATTGGCAATAGGGTGGGTGAGAGGTGCAGCACAAGGTGAGCCCCTTCTTCGATCCTACTCTTCATCTCTTCTTTCCCGGTTTTCTTTCTTTTTTCTTGTCAAAATTCTATTGCGTCTAGGTTTTTTGAGCTTCCTCACATTCTTGGATTACCTTAAATTCAAAGGCATACATTATCAAGAGAAAAAACAAATAAAAGATTGTTGGTGCACCTATCAGTGCCTGACAGAAGGCGTGTCGCCTGGGGGTCTCCTAGACACGACCCCTTGCACCTAGGGGCTCGAGCAAGCACTTGAGTTGTGCCTTTCAAAACACAGATTATTGGATGAGTTTGGAGCTTGGGGTTGTTTGATTAATTGAAATAATAATAATAAAAAATTAGCAAATGCTGGAAATGTGGACTGGAACATGGGAAGTGCCTGTTCAACCAAAAAAAATGAATCATGGGAAATGCAACAGAGCCATGGGTCGGGCAGGGAAGGGATGCGGGGAGTTTGGAAATTTAAGCACTGTAAAGAAGAACAGCTGCTTTAGTAAAAGTGTGTCCAATCTTGCATCAGGTTCTGCGGCCCACATAATTTATGTTCTTTTCTTTTTTAATTGCATTATGTCATAAATTTCACGCTTGAGTTTGCTTTTTCTCATAGTTTGCATACATGATTGACATTGTTTTTCTATTTTCAATTGACCTCGCAGATTTTGTACTTGAGTTTGCTTTTTCTCATAGTTCACATACTTATTTTGCCACTAGAAGTACTGGCACTAGGTGCAGGGCCTGTACCTAACACTCACAAGGGTACTCCTATGAGAACTCCAAGGAGCAGCATTTGGCACTCTAACCAGTGAATGTGCAAGGCTCACACTTAACACTGACAAGGGTGAAGTGCCAATAGTATCATAGTAGTTCAAATAACAATTCTGAATAGCATCATACACTTAGAACTACAAACACTTCAAAGGATTGACTTACCGATCATAATTGGAGAGATGATAGCCAAAGCACCCGGTTTAATCATTTCCTTCAATGATGCAGATGCTACAATAGCCACACAACGACCGTAATCAGGCTTTTCTTTGTAATCCTGTAGTTTAGTTTTCAGTCAATACCTTGCAGCAATGGATATTAAGTCTCCTATGTGGAAAATTAATGCTCATACCATGATACCAGGTCTCTCGATAAATTGTCTCCTAACTTCATTAACAACCTCCTGGGCTGTCCGACCAACGGCAGCACAGGCCCATGCACTAAATAGGAAAATAAGCATAGAACCTAACAAGCCACCAACAAAAACTTCCGGAATTGCGATGTCAACCTGGAAAGAAGCAACATACATAGCATATGCGATTTAACATCAAGATATAATAAGCCAGAGAACAGAGAAGCATCACCATGGTCATACCTGTTTGAATTGTGTATGGGCAAAAGCAGCTACTTCATCCATATAAGCACTAAAAAGAAGGAAGGATGCAAGGGCTGCAGACCCAATGGCAAATCCTTTAGTGGTAGCTTTCGTGGTGTTTCCAACGGCATCAAGAATATCAGTGATCTCCCGTACACTTTCAGGCTGTAGAAGGCATCTCAGGCTAAGTATGAGTTAACTATACAGATTCGTACAGACAAGATAATTCTACCAAGCAGCAATTACCTGTTGACTCATCTCCACAATCCCACCAGCATTATCAGCAATTGGTCCAAACATATCCATAGTAAGAACATAGGCAGCAGTGCTGAGCATCCCCATTGTTGCAACAGCAGTTCCAAAAAGTCCACCAGCCGGATTTCCCTTTTCATCCACCAACCCAGATGTCTGACCCAACCAAAAAGCGGAAACTATGGCTACACTAATGACGAGAACTGGAAGAGCAGTTGACTCCAGACCCAAGCTAACACCAGCAATTATGTTAGTCCCATGTCCAGTAGAACTTGCAAGTGCTAGTGTGCGTACAGGTTCATGTTTGTAGTCAGTGTAGTACTTGGTTATCCAGACAAAACTGTAGGCTGTTATGATACCAACTAACCCACATAAGGCGAAATTAAACCAAGCTGAAGGTGCTTGCTCCGTGTAAAGCATCCAACGTGTAGACTACAAAAAGTAAAGAGATACTTGTAAGAGAATGCACCAGAAAGCCACCAGGTCAGACCACGTCGTTAAGTGTAAAAGCATGTCAGAGATAAATACACAGTAAAACAGAAGGAATAGAATATAAGTTTCTCCTATGGTCAACTTTGGAAGAAATATCAACAAGACACGAATAGCAGTATATTACCGCACCAAAGGTCAAAACAGCCAACAGAATAGTAATAGAATAGCCTTTCTGAAGAATTTTCATGGGGTCCTCTATAGGAGCCATCACACCAGGGTCACGTGTGCTTCTTATAGATAGAATCCCAACAGATGATATCACCAGATCAAAGGAGTGAACAACAAGAGGAAACAAGATAAAGCCTGATGGATCTGCATCACCAAGAGAAACATTAAGCATTAAAAAATTGCATCGATCGCTAGTTTGTAATGCAGGGTTAAATTCCTTCTTTTCAAAAAATGGAAGCATCCACATATTACAAAATTGACCACCGAGGTCCCCACAGCAATCATTGACAGAATGACAGGTAATCTACGATGTAGACGGACAATACAAAGCCAGGAGGGCTACTTGTTTAATGACTGCTGTTACAGGCTCTCAAAACACATTAGCTTGTTGTCTTGTAATTACTTTAATCTCAGCGAACACTTTCCTTTCATGCGATGGCCCAGCACCATATAAATGTCATGGACTCTGGTGCCCATTCCATGAGCCAAGGCTATTGAGGCGGATGAATGATCCACAATGAAAAAACACTGATTAGATCCAACGCCATGGACATAAGATCATCTCGTATCGTTATAATAAAGGTTATTGGATTGAAGTCCTCGAAGGATCATCTTGGATTTTACAGAACTGATATCATACGCCGTGGTGCTGACAAGGCAGACAAGACCATGGTGGATGAAGACTCCATGGCGACAGATCTCATGGCGGCGGGAATGTCACGGCGGATGAAGCATGAACCATCATCAGAACACTCTCAGAAGGGGTGCCATGATGTTCCATTGAACTTCTCATGGCCTATCCTACGGCATTGGTCTCCCTCAATTCATGATCCTGGTTTTCGAATGCCAAGATCAGATGCCATGGGGAGTGGGGACAAACCACTATGGCAGCCGTTGCTAAAGCCAGAGCTGTTGGGGGCGGCAAAAGATGTTCCATGGAAGAACGGGAACCTGCTCAGAACTAACGCCATCATGATCCAATGAGCTTCTCTTGGCTTAGTTAATCTTTTCACGTTGGTCTCTCGCACATTGAGATCTTCAATTCCAAATGTCAAGATTAGGCGTCATGAGTCCGTGGTAGTTCAAGGCTTCAAGCCCTGGCGCCACTTGCCCAGCTTTTCTATGACGTGCCTCCTGCGGCGCCCCATGCCTCTGCGGTCCCCATCCATACAGCTGCAAAAGCAAAGTACTTGGTACTAGGTTTTTGTCTTATGTCAGAAGTCCTTTTCTACTTTTGTACCTTTTGTAACATTGTCCCTTTGACTTGCTAGGGGTCAGTTTCACTTTTGTACCATTTGTAACATTGTCCCCTGCCTATTAAATAGCTAAAGAGTGAACATGGGCAAGGATATCCATGAATGAGAAATATTTCTATCATCCTTAGTTATCTTCTTTAGTTCCATACCTATAGCTTAGCTCATTAGCTCTTCACGTAGTTTCCTCTTGTTGATCCATTTCCGTCGAGACTAGCTCCGAAATAGTTCATCAGAACCCTCTCATCGATTCCCCACCGTCAAGACCACTTCGGTGAGCATTCTTGTGAGATGTTACTCCACCGTAATCGACCGCATTTGACCATCGAGACTACTCTGGTTGAATTGGGTCCATTACGATAAATTGGAAAATGTGGTTACGTGTGGCCGACCCCACCTAGTGGGATATGGTCTAGTTGACGATGATGATAACAATATGGACAAAAGGAGAAGATAAGCGGCCACTATAATTGCCAATGACACGAAAACAGGAATCATAACTGACGCATGCAAAGGGAACTTTGTATCCTCATTCTGACAGCTTCTCTCAACTATCTACATTGTCGCACATCAGCCAACATGCAACAGATACATTTCTTGGAATGGAAGTATAGAAAATCTTTTGGAGAGTGATTAATCCTCTCAAGCTTCTGAAGAACCAGTGAACCCTTCATAGCTCCCATTCAACCCAAGCAAATAAAAACAGGATAAAATTGCTTTGCAGGAGCACACAGACAATTGACCCACCAACAGCAAAAATCAGAAACAATCCATGCTTACCTTCGATTTTACAACGCTCAGCCATTGTTCCACCAAGTATCATAGCACTAATAATTTCTGCAGCTATACTTTCAAAAAGATCCGCACCACGAGCTGCACAGTCGCCTACGTTGTCTCCCACCTGAACAATCAGATTATTAGAGTCCTTGGATATCATAGATACCATTTGGACTAGTTTGATAAGTGTATAGGATTAGATAGAATTATAAGAAGATGAGATTAAGATAGGATTATAAGAAGATGAGATTAAGATAGGATTATAAGAAAATGAAATTAGTAATGAGGGGTGTAATCTCAAGTGCATGTTTGGCTGTGTTTGTATCGCATCATGGGATTATAATTAGTAATCTCAAGTGCATATTTGATTGTAATCTCAAGAGAGAGGATCATAATTATATTTTTCTATCACCCCCACGAATAAAAAAAAAGTCATAATATCTAGTGAAATTACAATAGTTTTATCTAATTAAAATTGGCATAATTTTTTTTTTTTTTGTCTCCTTATAATATAATTACTATTACATTTGATGGAGATTTTGAATCTCACATAACTCCTCTCTAACACAAACATTACATCATCTCTCTCTCTCTATCTTCTCATTCTCACTCTCTCATCTCTCCTCATTTTCTCTTATTTTCAATCACTCAATTTTTTTAAATATTATTGATTAAAATTAAAAAATTATAGTCAAATTCTTAAATTTTTTTAGACGATGTAATGTTTATCGTGTCGAAGGCAAGCTTCTGCTCGTATTTTATATATAACGATTTTTTACATATTTTTTGGTAATATGATGAAAGCAGAAAAAATGTCCCACTTTGTAACATCAAACAAAGGAAAAATGTCTCATTTTATAACACCATGCAAAAAAAAAAATATCTCATTTTGTATCCAATGTTCATCCTCTAGTTTCCATAATTAAGCATACAATTTTTTTAAAAAAAAATTGTGGATAGTTGGCGGGTATATTTGGTATAAAATAAAAAATAATAGGTAAAATAGGTAATTGACATGAAGGGACTTAGAATAGAATTAATAATACCTAATATCCTATGGTATTACTAATCCCATAAAAAAAGAGGATTATAATCCCATGGGATAAGCAATCTCATACATATTTTTCCAACAATAAATCATAGATGCTAGTAAAAGGAAGAGATGCACGAAAATAAGCAATCATCAGTTTTCCACTCAAAATCTGAAACCATCTCTAAGCACAAAACCTCATTAGTGAACAGTATTTATTTGATCCATTATGACTGATGTCAGAGTACTAGAGACATGTATGTACCTGACGTTAGCCCTACATTGTATTCAACAACTTTGGTATTTAAAGGGCAGAAAACATATGTTGGAACAAGAGAAAATTGAAAGAGCTGTTTACTCAGCCTTTCCATTCAAGATTATTCTGAATTGGTGATGACCACAAATCAACTCTCCACTGTCCTCCATTGTTGGGAGATGGAGTGCAGAAAAGAGTCTCTCCTTTTTTTCAGACAGATTGAAATAAGTTGCAGAGTTAACATAGTATAATACCTAGTGAACAGCAACTCCATAATCAATAACTATAAACTTTCACGAAACAATGGTAATTTGCATCTAACAACTAAATAAGCATCTATTTTCCAAAGTAGAATAGCAAACACAACAGGTCAATACAACAAATGCTAGAAAGGGTACCAAATCAGCAATGACAGCAGGATTTCGAGGATCATCTTCTGGTATTCCCTGCTCAACTTTTCCAACAAGGTCAGCTCCAACATCGGCAGCTTTTGTGTATATCCCACCACCCAGTTGAGCAAAGAGGGCAACAAAGGAAGCTCCAAAACCATAACCAACAAGCAGCAAAGGCACTGAAAGAAGAAACAATACAGTTCAAGCACAAGAAACCATAATATTGTACTTCATATATAGCTTCAGGACATAATAATAGAGCATTGAACAGCTCATGAAACAAAAAAAAAAAAAAAAAAAAAAAGTGCTACAGAGTCTTCTGTCCCCTGCATTAGCACAATCAGAAGTGTATATATAATACT
>JAOWBR010190839.1:0-10117 GCA_028571145.1 Dionaea muscipula | reverse complement strand
AACAAGTGCAAATCATCATGTCAAACAATGCCCAAGCCTCAACCAACTCCAATCACATGCCAAACACAACTTGACCACATGAAAAATCCATCCAACCACATGGACTAAAGAAAAACCATAAACAAACCAACACATACCTCAAAATCAAGAAAAAGGAGAATGTCGAAGGATTCTAGAGGATGTCAAGATGTCTTCCAAGCATGAACAACCAATCTCCAAGCAAGAATCCAAGTGGAAAATAAATGAAATGCTAAAATTTTCCAAGTCTCCTTCCTTCTTTTCTCTTCTTCTTCTCTTCTTTCCTTTGTATTTATTTTGGTCCCTTCCTCATCTCCCTAGCCGGCCAACATTCAAGGAAAATGGGGAAAATCCCCAACCATTCACCACTTGACAACACACACATCCAACATCACACTCAACCCCCCTCCACATTAAATGCATAAGTTGAAAAGTCAACAAAGAGGGCTATCCACTAATCATCAAATCACGCGTGCACACTAATCCGAAATGTCTCAAACTCACCACCATAAATTACGAAATTAAATCACGGTCCTAACGAACCCAAAATCAAAAATATCGAAAAACCGTCAAAACACGACCCGTCAAATCCTGAAAAATTTGAGAAATCCAAACATGTCAATATGGTACTCGTTGGTCTTGTCTCATCATCCCAGTCATGCCGGTATGTTCAAAATGATCGTACGACATGCGATGTAAAAAGTAGCAAAATGGCCGAGAACACTATTCACGTAATGAATCGATCACGTAAAATACTAATCACCGAAAAACAAAAATTTTTCAACATGATAAATCAATCATAATGATCATAAAATAAAATAAAATGGTCATAAAATCCGGGGTATAATAGTTTACCTTGCTAGTTTGAAAAAACATGGTGAAACTCCTTCAGCTATGTTCATGATTGAGATCAATCTTTCTTCTACTGATCATTCTACTTGGGTATTGGATACCGGATGTGATGTTCATATTTGTGATAATATGTAGAACCTAACAAGTAGAAGAACTTTGAGGAAAGAAAATGAGAACCTAATAGCAGGAAATGTAGCAAAGGTTGTTGCATTAGCTGTTGGAACCGATGCTTTGACTTAACCTCCGGGATTGTTGTTACATTGTCATTTTGCACCGACTTGGTAAGGAACATTGTATCTATTTCTAGACTTGGTGAGGAAGGTTATTACACCTTCTCTATCAAGGACAATGTTTTGAGTTTCCATAGAGATGAATTATTTTAAGGAAACAGATCCTTAAACAATGGTGTGTATTTTTTGAATGTAGATAATAATAGTCAATCATGCCTCAATATTGAATAAGTCAAGAAACATAAATTTGATATGAATTAAACATATTTATAGCATTGTCGACTTGGTCATGCTTGTGAGAGTAGGATTCAAAGGTTGAATAAAGATGAATACTTGATCCCTTCGATTTAGAATCGATTCTTACCTGCGAGTCATGCCTTTTGGGTAAGATGATCAAATCTTCTTTTAATGGAATTGGAGTGCGACAAATGGAGTTGTTAGGACTCATACATACTGATCTATGCGGTCCTATGTCTACTCTGGCCAGAGGTGATTTTTCTCACTTTATTACATTCATTGATGATTTCTTTAGATTTGGGTACATTTATCTTATGAAGCATAAATCCGAATCTTTTAAGAAATTCAAGGAACATAGAAATGAAGTGAAGAAACAATTGCACAAGAGTATTAAAATACTTCGATCAGATCGAGGTGATGAATACTTGAGCACGAAGTTATTTGAGTACCTAAAGATAATGGTATAGTCTCACAAAGGATACTTCCTTAAACACAACAACTGATTGGTGGTGCAGAAAGGAAGAATCGATCCTTCTTAGAGATGGTTCGGTCCATGATGATTTTTACCGATCTTCCATTGTCATTATAGGGATACACCCTAGAAACCACCGCTTATATCATTAATAGGATTCCTTCTAAGTTTGTTTCTTCGACACCATATGAGATATGGAAAGAAAGGAGGAGTAGCTTTTATCATATGCATAATTGGGGTTGACCTGCCTATGTTGAGAAACAAAAAGCAGACAAGTTAGAAGCAAGGTCTAAAAGGTGTTATTTTGTAGGGTACCCAAAGGAAACTTTGGGGTGCTACTTTTACCATCCCGCTAATCAGAAGGTGTTTGTTGTCAAACGCGTTGTCTTCTTTGAGAAGGAGTTCCCTTCTAAAAGGAGTAGTGGGAGTTCAATTGAATTTAGTGAAGTTCAAGAGGGACAAAATGACGTTCATACCAGTAATCCTATTACCCCACAACCGTCAATTGAGGTACCTCCTTTGGAGGAAAGTGTGATACTTCAGAGTACACATGAGCCTCGTAGATCTAGTAGAGTGTCTAGAGGGCCCAAACGCTATGATTTTCTGGTAGAGAATCTTAGTGATAGGGCGATCATAGAGGATGACCCTACGAGCTATTTCGAGGCTATGGTAGCTTTGAATGCTCAGAAATGGTTTGGAGCCATGAAATCCGAAATAGATTCCATGTATGCCAACCAAGTATGGGACTTGGTAGATGCACCTGAGGGAATCATTCCCATAGGGTGCAAGTGGATGTTCAAGAAGAAAATCGGGGCAAATGCAAAGGTCAAAACCTTTGAGACTAGACTAGTTGCAAAGGCATATAGGTAAAGGGAATGTATCGTTTAAGAGAATGTATCGTTTAAGAGTAAACCTTCTTACCCGTTGCAATGACCAAATCCATTTGGATTTTTCTTGTTGTTGCAGCATGTCATGATAATGAGATCTGGAAAATGGATGTTAAGAATACCTTCTCAATGGGTTCCTCCAGGAGAAAGTGTATATGATACAGCTTGAAGGCTTCACGGACAAGCTAAACACAAAGAAGTTATGTAAGATGCAAAGGTCTATTTATGGACCTAAACAAGCTTATCCGAGATAGAATATTCGTTTCAATGAAACGATCAAAGTTTTTGACTTCATTAAGAATGAAGATGATCCATGTGTATACAGGAAGGTTAGTGGGAGCTTAACTGCTTTTCTCATTCTGTACGTTAATGACATTCTATTCATTATGAATGAAGTAGGATTGTTACAATCCATAAAGTTACGGTTATCTATATAGTTATCCATGAAAGATTTGGGTGAAGTAGCCTATATTCTAGGAATAAAGATCTATAGAGATAGATCTAGAAGGCTGCTAGGCTTGATCCAGTTTACATACATAGCAAGGATGCTAAAGAGGTTTAGCAAGGAAGATTCCAAGAGAGGACTTTTTCCTATGAGTTATGGAATCTATATCTCTAAGAGTATGTCTCATAAGACAGAAATTGAGAGAAAGGATATGAGTGGAGTTCCTTACTCTTCAGTAATAGGATCCATCATGTATGCCATGTTATGTATGAAACCGGATGTTGCCTATGCTCTCAGTGTCACGAGCAGGTTTCAAGGCATTCTGGGTCAACAACATTGGGATGCTATCAAGAACATTCTTAAGTACTTGAGAAGGATTAAGGAAATGTTCTTGATTTATGGAGCAGCTGACTTAAAAATAGAGGGTTTCATAGACTCTAGTTTTCAGTCGGACGTGGTTGATAGCAAATCAGTTTCAGGTTTTATCTTCACTTTGAATGGTGGAGCGGTTAGTTGGAAGAGTTCTAAATAAGGAATAACCGTAGGCTCCACTATAGAAGCCGAACATATTACAGCCTCAGAAGCAGCAAATAAAACTGTTTGGAAGAAAAAGTTCATTTCTGAACTTAGTATGGTTCCAAGCATCATTGATCCCGTAGTAGTGTACTACGATAATAATGGTGTTATTGCTCAGGCAAGGGAGCCAAGGTCTCATCAGAAGTCCAAACATGTGTTGCGACATTATCACCTAATCCGAGAGTCGGAAGAGGAGAAGTCAACATAGAAAGAGTCGACACAGACGACAATATTGTAGATCCATTCACTAAGGTACTTCCCTAACAGAAGTGTGATTGTCATCTTGAGAAGATGAGAATTAGATTTAGAAACGATTGACTTTAGTGCAAGTGAGAGACAGAAGGTGTATGCCCGTCAAGCCAACCGGGTAGGGGACTCAGGTGGGCAAATACAATTGTGTGATTCGGTTTGTATGCCAATATTAGCAAGACATTTTCTTATGTCATTAATAAAAGTCAATTCTTTATCATGTGAAATCGATTATGTTGGAATCGATTCTTTTATGTTCATAACACGTTACATGATAAAGTCCCGTGTCATGAGTTATGTACTTTAGAGATCGTGATAGTGATCACGATAATTGAGACTTAAGTAGCATAAAGCTTAAAGACACAAATGCTTCATCGTCATAGGATCTCGAGATGGGACATCGATAATCTGGATATACAATCATGTAGCTCATCGCCTAAAGTGTTTAGGGTGGCTGATCTCGTTGGCCATTGATGTAGGTGGAACATTAGATGATTGCGTGGGTGCTTAGTAGAGACTAAGGGTGCTGGATGTGACACTTAGATAGTTCTTAATGGTAATTAATACTAACTGTTAATGAGAATTATATATTGATTGAATTTATAAACTCCTTTGACCTGAGAGCGTCATGGTGCATTGTGCGTTGGGTCTCATGCTTTGACATCATTCTTATTAGCCCTAGCTAGGGGTGAACACAGGGGTGAACCGTTGGGTATGAAGTCTTCCGTATGAAGGTTGTGAGCGCTCAAGAGGGGATCCATAATTCCTGCATTAAGGAATCAGTTCTATGCTTAACATATATTTTGTGGACTTGAGAATCTCTGACTAGAGTGTAATGGTGTGAAAAGGAGTTTTCTATAAATCCATTGACATGTCCAAAAGTGTGTTATGTTTGCATATGAATTGTCTATTAGGGTTTAACAGTATACCGTACCCTAAAACGATTCGGGACTTTGATGGAAGGATGAATAAATAGACAATCATAAAGGTTCTTTGTTAGGGGAAACGATTCCTCTCTTCACACGGGTAGCCTTGACACTTTACTAGAAGTCAATCTTGGTTTGGAGGTTTAAGGTTAGATGGTCATGACATGATCAAGTTAACTGTTTAATATTAAAAGGAGTTTTGATATTAAACTAATTTAATAATGGATTAAATAAAACACAAAGAGTTGTGAAATCCTCATGTCGGCATTATGTAGAACCTAACCGATCATACACATAAGGTTCTTTAACTTCAATCGGATTTATTATGGTTAAGGGTGAATTAATAATCGTTGGTTTGTTAAATTTAATATTACATAGCTCTGCCAGCACAACTAAACGGAAATATTGATTTAATTAGAAACTAACAGAATTATTTAATTTGATATATTTAATTATTCATTAAAGTGTAAATGAATATATTAAATGGGCTGATTTTACCTATAACCCATTATGAATGGGCTAAGATTTAATAAACCCTAGCATTATAAATATGTTAGGATAAGCAAGAGTTGCTTGTTGTTGGCTACGGAGATGGCCGGCCGCCCAAGGAAGAGAAGAGAGAAGAAAAAGTTCCTTCATCTCATGAACCCTAGCCATACTTCGTGGAGACGAAGAGAAAATCGAAGGAAGGGGATTGTGTGGATCAAGGTTAGAGGACGGACACTTGGACATCTTCATTCCCTCTCTCGATCATGCCTCAGATCCGTTTATGGGTCTGTCCGCTATACGTGCCGAATAGTTACGCATCTCGTTTGCATGTTTTCGTATAGGATACATGACCCGGATTAGATCCGGATTTAAAATTTTATTTTCTGCTACGTAAATGCTATAAATCCTAATATAAAAGGCATCCGAATAGAGGTTTATTCTATAGTGATCATGGGCATCGACACATAGAAGGATTTTCTGATGTAGATTGCAGGTTCATCATCTGATCGAAAATCCACTACCGGCTATTGTGTCTTTGTTGGTGGAAATCTAATTTCCGGGCAAAGTAAGAAGCAACCTCTCATTGCTAGATCGAGTGTTGAGTCTGAGTATAAGGCTCTTGCCCATGTTACTAGTGATGTTACATATATTCGTCAGTTGCTTGATGAGTTGAGATATCCGGCTCCACGACCTACCTAACTTTGGTGTGACAGTCAGTCTGCCATACATATTGCATCCAATCCAGTATTTCACGAGCGCACCAAACATATCAAAGTGGACCGTCACTTTGTGAGAGAAAAGTTATAAAACAAAGATATTGTGTTGAATCATGTGAAGACAGGTGATCAACTTGGGGACATCCTCACCAAACCCTTAGTAGGAAATCGGGTCAAATTTATTTATAACAAGTTGGGCATGATTAATATCTATACTCCAACTTGAGGGGGAATATTGTGATATTTTGAGTCTCATTGTGAGCCTGAGTATATTAAGATGGCCCATTTGTGAATGGTCCATTGTATGTGGCCCATAGACTAGGGATATATACTTGTGATTTCCCTTGATGAATGTAACTTTTTGAGACCTAATGAAATCAACAATTACCTTGTCACGGGCTAGAGATTTCAACCAGCTACCAATATATAGATCTGTTCTTCCTTGTGTTTCCTTTCTCATAGGGATTGGATACTGCACAAACAAGATTAATACATAAGCAAAAATCACTCAAAAAGTAACTCATAGAGTGGGCTGAAGAACAGTCAGCAGCTTTGCACAGTTGGGCTGGGCCATTGCCACAGTAACCCCACAATCTCCTCAAAGTACATTTGACACAGATGAGATAGATATTAAGAGAATTTCCTTAAATCCGTAGTAATTGTAGGATTAGTAAAAGGAAGATGAAAGAAAAATGCTTACAGCCTCAGCAGTGTCCAAAATATTGATTCCAGACTCAAATGCATAGTTAAGAATATCATGGGCCTCTTTCTCCGTATTTTGCTCCCCAAATGTCATCTGAAGTCAATAAAAAACATGTATTCATCATCGTATAAAGGTACCTGCATATAAGGGAAAACAATCTGACTTCTCTCAATGTATTTAAATGAAAGTAGTTCATGTTGCATCAAGCACAAGCCACAAGCTATGCACACACATCTTTCTTAGACTATGTCTCGGATCATCATCCAAGACAGTAAATCAAACAGAATTAAAATTAATAGATTGAGGTGGGTTGGGAAAGGGGTCAGGATCTGTACTTAACTCAACACAAATATAACCCAATCGTTAGTAATGTAGTAAGTTTGCTAACCCACATGACCCAACCCCTCAAACCGGTTTGGACTTTTTTTTTTCTGGGAGCACTATGTTTTTCATATTAGATGCTTTTCTCAATACCAAGAGTAGACATTATGACCAAGACAAGGATTATATGCTATATTACACATTAGTAACCCCAATAATAAAAGTCATGTGGCCAATACGTACATATGGATGACTAAGATGTTACTTTGCTGGTTTTTAATCATATATGAATCAGAACCCTATACGTTGGACATGGAAACACTTTCCTTTTGTGGTTTATTCAGCCAATCCTTTAACTTCTAGCATTTGTAATGTTCCTAGGTAGCTAGATACATATCCAAGTGACCAAAGAGAGGGGAAGAATATAGAAGGATCATGGACATCCTTCCAAGGGAAGCAAAAGCTTCTCAAATATGGACATCCTTTTGTGGTTTATTCAGCTAATCCTTCAACTTCCAGCATTTGTAATGTTCCTAGTAAGCTAGATACATATCCAAGTGAGCAAAGAGAGGGGAAGAAGATAGAAGGATCATAGGCATCCTTTCAAAGGAAGCAAAAGCTTCTCAAATATGGAATAATCGACAAAATGATCTTATTATTCTCCGTTACAGCTCATTTGTCCTATATAGATATATAAAAGGACAATAGGATTTACACCAGTGCCATAAATCATCAAACACATATCTAAGACTGACAAAAACAAGTCATCTAATATATACTAGCGGCGAACTAAGTTAAATACACATTAGTGATACTTCCAGAATGAGAAAAAGCTAAACATGATAAACATGACTCCTTGGAAAATCAATCTGAAGCAAGAAAGACTTTGAAATGGTTTTCCTCAATTACCAAAATTCCTCAATGACCGAAATCTCATCCACTGACTCGAGGCCCAAAGCAGCGGCTCGTCAATCCTCATTCCCTCCACATTTGTGAACAAATAAATAACTAGATCGAACCATTATGTACGTAGTGAGACTAGGATTACATGGCATAAATAGCTAGGCATGATATCATGTATATCTCAATATTCAAGGTTAAAAGAATTGTTCAAGCGTTGAATCCTCTACAGAGACAAACAACCGAGTAATGGAACAGAAGACTGAATCCAAAACGAAGAACGCTTTACCGTTCCGAGTGTGATTTCACTGATTTCTAGGTCAGAATCCCCAAGCTTCTTATACTGTAGAGAACTTTTATGAGCTAGCTTGGCACTGATGGGCGTTTTCGTGCGGCGGCGGTTTCTACATTGCGGCGGCAGTGAATGGCAGGGGAGGTTGAGGCGGCGGCCGCGGATTGAATGGTCGAGGAGGAATGCGGCCACAGCATAGGAGGTGGTGGAACTGGAAGTGGCCAACGACGCCATGATAACTGGTTACTGGTTGCAGTGCCAGCGCGCTGTGTAACCTTATCAGGATTGAAACAAACGACAATTTCTATATACTTTGTCATTTTAGCTACGGTTCCATCGTGTCTGTTCAATGGTTCGGCCAGTTTGATTTTATCAAACCGTTCAACTGAGAGGCATCGAATATAAATGACGGTGGCGTGAAATGTTGCATGGTTTATATAGAAATTCTCAAAATAAACGTTCACAAGTCGAATTTTTGAACGTAGGTTACTTTGCGCACACCCTAGCGTGGGTTGTGCGCGTTTTTTTTTTTTATTCTTTCATTTCTATCTTTATGGTAGTGTATTACCGTTTTAAGTTAAATAAAACGGTAGCACACTACCGTAACATTTATCTGAGCAAAAAAAAAAAAAAAGGAACGGTAGTTTACTACCACTATAAAAAAAACAAGTCATTACCGACGGCAGATATCCATCCGTAATCCGTCGATATGACCTCATCCGTCGATAACAACGTGGTTTCTAATTATCGACGGACGAGTTAATCCGTCGTTAATTACCGACGGAAAAAATCAACCGTCGGTATTTTGGTTGCCTTTTTCTAACCGATTTGTAGCGACGGATTTATATGTCCGTCAATAATTCCGTCGGTATATACCGACGGATTGCCGACGGATTGCCGACGGATTATTATTTCCGTCGGTAATTACAAATCCTAGGATCTATCGATGATCCGTCGCTATCTTCTGCATTTTCTGCATCTTTTTTATGCATTTTCTATCACACCCCACCCCGGGTGGAACGACGTACGACCCGTGAAACCGTCCACGAACCGCACAAGCCTAAACCCCAACCTCAGCAGCGGGAATAACTCAAATAGGTGGAACTAAAAAGCATCTCCATCAGCTAAAAGGGGAACAACCAAAGTCTGAATCAAAAACTAGGAAAAAGGGAACAACTTCCCAACCACCAATCAAATGTCAATAGAGCTACTCTTCCAAATCAAAATGAACTCAAGGCACATGCGCCACTAATCCAACTGACATCAAATGGAACCCAACAGTCAAATCTAGATAAAAAACTAAGGAACTAAACAAAACAGTGGAAAGACCAATCACAACCCTATGAGGCCACGTCGTCTCCCCGCCGCATCCTCCTAGCTAAAACCTAACCTGCACAATAACGTTCAATTGGGGGTGTACACAGGATCAGAATAGAAATCAGATAGAATGACATAATATAATAAAAATCAGAACTTCCATGAGGTGTAATAGTGGCCCGAATCACACGTAAGATAACCACGCTTGTTGACAGGCAAAAATATTCAAGCCTTCGCGTACATATATCTATGGCACGTTGGGTGCTGACTACGGGGTCGGCCATATCACGTTGAGCCGCTGTTCTATGTGCTTGGGCTGTTGAGCATTGAACATGCTCCTCGCTGCAGGGGGTGGTGTGCTTCGTGCTGCGGGCTGCAGGGAAGCTGGCATGCTGTTGACTTGCGTTCAAGTGCAGGGAAGCAGATCATTTATTGGCAACCCAATATATTATATGTTGCAGGTGGATGAATGTGAAATGTTATATAT